>JAOEGS010004167.1:14939-25942 GCA_025447755.1 Corythornis vintsioides
GACTGGGCAAGAGCTGGGCTCTTGGGATGGCAGCAGCCTGTGACAGGGGAGACTGTTCTCCAAAGTGTGGATGTGTTGTGTTTGGGGTTTTCTTGACTCTCTCCAGCAGTTCCCTGTCCTTCTTGAACTGGAGATCTCAGAACTGGACGCAACACTCCAGAGTTGTCCTCTCTAGAGCAGAGTAAGGAGAAGGAGAACCTCTCTCAACCTGCTGCCCACACTCTCCATCCCCCAGGAGACCTTCTTGGGTGCCTTTCCCACGAGCCCTTGTCTTCCCTTGGCCGTGGCTGAACAGACCCAGCGTGTGCCTCGGG
This sequence comes from Corythornis vintsioides, assembly GCA_025447755.1. NCBI lineage: Eukaryota > Metazoa > Chordata > Aves > Coraciiformes > Alcedinidae > Corythornis > Corythornis vintsioides. The sequence goes on from JAOEGS010004167.1 coordinate 15,254, forward strand.
GTCCCAGCTGCTGCCCCACCACACGACCTGGGTTTCTGTGCTCTGGGAGGCAGAGAACTGCTGCTGGCCTTGCTAATGGACATCTGCTTTTAGCCTGAGTGCTGTGGGCTTCTGAACCAAGGTAGACATCACCGCCTCAATTAAGTAATTACCCAGTGTTTCAGTCGTCAACAAACGAGGCTTTTTGGGTTCTGCTGCTGGCGTCAGACCCCATGGGCTCCTCACCCTGGCCCCTCAGTGCTAATTTATCCAAAGTACTCAGCTCAGGTTTGGGGGGGTATGGATGGGGTGATGCCAGGGCACCCTCCTGCCCTTCAGAGCCCACCCTCGTGCTGGAGCCAGGCTTGGGGGGTGTTGTTATCACCTGCCAGTGATGCTGGGCACCTGGCTGGTGACCCCTGGGCAGCCCTGTCCTGCTGCTCTCTGAGCAGCCCCTGCTGAGACCCAGCACAGCCAGTGTGCAGAGAGTGATCCCTTGGATGCCAGAACTGGCTGGGAAAAATGAACATTCCAGTCAGATTCTGGACTCTTGAGGAAAATCAGCTTTAAACCCTGGGCATTTCACCACCATAACACGTGCAGCTCTGACAGAGTCTGCTGGGAACCTGGGGAGCTTCTTTCTCTTTTGTGAGCTCGTGGGAGGATTCATTCAGGGCCACCAAATCACTGAGCTGCTTCAGTTAATTGTCTGATAAACCACAAATCATTTCCCTTGCTCATATCCCTTTCAGCTCTTCGGTGCTGAGTGTATTTAGTAGAATTAGTGAGGATAAAAGGCAAAATACAGCTTCTGAATCTTGAAATTTGGTTTTGAAACAGGCTTGATTCGATTTCAGACATGGTCATGTCTTGTATTCTTAGGGCTTTGCAAGAATTCCCCTGATTTCATCCAGGGTGTTTGTATTGAAAACTTGAGTTAATTAAATTAAAATTTTATTACATTAGTAATTAAAAATGACTAAAATTAAAAATGATTATTTTTTTCAGTCAGGAATGACACCTGCCTATTTATTATATTTACAATTGTATTTGACAGTGTTGACATTTGACAGCAGAGCTGGGGACAGAAGAGAGTATCTTGCAAATCCCAGGTGAATGCCCTCAAAAGCCTCTCTCCTCTGGGAGCAGGTCCTTAAAGCTCATCCATCCATTGGCTTCTCTTTGTAATGTATTCCTGCTCTACATATTTCTGCCAATATGATGCTTTGACCTTTTCTTTAAGGTCTCTTTATGTTCTGGGATTATTTCCAAGCTGCTGTCTCATCAGATTTTAAAATTGTTTTTATTACATTAGCTGACAAATAGGGATAAACTGGGAGGTTTGAGGCTTCCTTAGCATTCTAATTTTGATAATTGTTGAGTGCAAGCTATAATCTCCAAATTGTCTGGGGAACCAAATCAATGTAATTTTACAGGGGTAACATTTAAAGGGGGATTAGAAGATTGAAGATAAGTGAGAAAATGTTTCCAAATTGCAACCTACGGTCTCTGCACAAAGCACTATCCAGTCCTGGGCTTGACTCACTCAGCTTTTATTACCTTCAGCAGCAATTTTCCCCTGGAAAAAAAGAGAGAAAGGCCAGGGTGGCTGCTGCTGGAGAGTGGGAGGGGAGGGCAGCAGCTCATCCCTGTTTGCTGCTGGTGCCAGCTGGGTGCTGGGGGAGCTGGTGGCAGTGCTGGTCTGGTGCCCGTGGTGGGGACTCTGGAGGAGTTTCAGGTTGGGGAAGGGATGTTGTGCTGCAGGAGCATCACTCTGCCTTTGGTTTGCAGGGGCTGTGAGGTGGGACCCTGGAGAATCAAGTCCCTTCTACTCATTAAGATGGATCCCAAATGCATAAATGTCACACTGATCTATTTCTTATATTCTAATAATAATAAATAATAATCTTATTTATCACCTCCTGATCTATTTCTTTATCAGCTCCTGATCTATTTTTTATCAGCATGGGCTCTCAAGGTGCATCTCCTCAGGACCACTCCTGCTGGGTCTTATTGACACATCTCCTTTGGACTCCCAGCACAGCCAGGGCTTGTGGAGAGCAGAGCATGGTGATGGTGACTCCCAGAGCTGAGTCCAGGCAGGGGCCATGGGATCTGTCCCACTGTCCTGCCCGCGTGGAGGGGACTCCCCATTACAGTGGGAAAAACATCAGAGACCCTCTAATTGTTGCTCCCTTGGAAAGCAGGGCACTGGGCAATAGTGTTGACCAGGCTCCTCTTGATCTGTCTTTTTGCAGTTACTCAGCTGTGGTGCTCCCTGGAGGGAATCATGGCTTGGTGGTGTGCAGCAAGATTTAAGGGAACCCCTGTGAATCAGTGACATTGGCCAGGATGATCTGAAGTGTTCCCTGGTTCAACACAGCCCCCACCCCCTGCTCTGGGAGCGAGTGATGTTGCTGAGCTGAGGAGCTTCAATGGCAGTGGCATGGGCTGGAAACTCTGATGGGGGGAGTGGGAATGGGAAAGAGACTTCCAGCTTTTTCTAGAACAGCTTCAAGAGGTGATGGCTCCATGAAATGGGTCAAAAGCAGCATTTCTTCCTCAAGTTGTATGGAAAAGGGAAACAGTGGTAAAAGAAGAGGAGGAATCTGCCTTCCCAGGCTTCTGTCTCAGCATCTCCCATCTCCAGAAGAGACTCCCAGCACAATGACAGGGTGTTTTACAGCAGAGAGTGTTTCTGGCTGCTACCAGTGAGCTGATGGATGAAAAAAGCAGCGTGCAGTAGCGAGGCCAATTACCCCCAGTGAATGATGCCCTGGACAAAACCTGTCAGCCCTGAGCTGGCAGGGTGTGTGGTGGTGGAAAACCTCATGATGGAGCTGGGGAGAGCAGCCAGGCACCTCCTGTTCAGAACACAGTAGCCATGAGGATAGGGTCAAGCTGTCAGAAGTGGATCTGCTGCACAAGATGCTGGAGGATTTCTCCATGCTGTGATGGCAGTTCCTCTCCTCTAGAGCTGGGCTAAGGGAGGACAGAAACCAACTTATTTTGTCCGCTTTTCTGTGGACTTTGGCATCTGCAGTGACCCTGGTACCATTTACAGCCAGGTTGGGGTACTCTGAGCAAGTGGTAGAACAAACACATGTAGGTGGTGAATGGGGCCAGGGCTGGAGGGATGCTGCTGCTGAAGATTAGAAGGTAAATCCTGTAGAAACCAAAAATCTAAATCAGTTTTCTGTATTTTGTTCCCAAAACAAGAGGTTTACTGTTGAGACAAAGATTTCTTGATGAGGACAAAGATTTCTGACCCGTGGGAGAATGGAGTGATCCATACAGAAGAAGCCAAACATAACTGGTACCAACAGAAAACAGAAACAGTCCCACCCATCAGCATTTTGGTGGCAAATCATCAGAGAGGAGGAACGATTCCTATCCAGACTCTGCTCCCAAGTCCTTCGGCTGGAAAAGGCTCAATCTGTGCAGGGAAGATGAAATACCACTCAAGAAATGCTGCAATTAATGTATTGATATTTTTGCCTCTGTGTTTCTCCTATTTTATCCATTTTTCCCTTCGCATGGGAACGCAAAGCTGTGGTTTCCTATTAGATAGCTGCTGTCTGCTGCCTTAATTGCAGCTGTAGCTGGGGGTGAGTACAGAGCACTGAGTGTTCTGCACACCCAGACACAGAATACCCACAGAGGAAATCACCGGCAGACATTCAGCCCTGGAAAGCAAAGTGGACTGGAGCTGAGGGGCAGAGGCTGTTAGTGCTGCTGCTCGGATGCCAACAGCAGGGGCTCGTTGCTGGCACCAGGTCTCAAAGGCACGCAGCATCCTTGCTTGTCTGGGAATTGCTGGGTTCTTTTTGTTCAGCTTTTCCTGAGGGGTGTGGGGGGGAAAAGGAATGGCACCCAAGCTGGGAGCCAAGCAGCTGAAGGGAGACTGCAAAGCAAAAAGCTGGCAGCAGAAGCTGTTGGAGCTGATCAAATAGAATGGAAAATATTACAGGCTTGCGAGTGCATCTGACTGTGCACAGCTTATCAGCCAGTAGTTTTTATACAGGAATAATTCAGAGCTAGTGAGATCACTCATGATTTTCATAACAATGATTGGATCAGCATCAGGGTGCAAATGGGAGGTATCTGCACGGGCTGGAACGACAGCTCTCCAACGTCAGCAAGCATCTGCTGTGGCAGGAGACCAAAAGCAGCAAAGGCTAATTCACCTCTGGCTTAGGGCTTGAGTGTGTGCCCTGTCTCCAGTCAGGGCTGTGAGGGGTTTGTCTCCTGCCTCCTCGTTTCATGCTGCCCTCGGGTCAGCTCCAGCTTGATCAGCATCAGTTTATTAGGAGATGCTCAGAGTGATTTAACTCAGCGTGTCTGCCTCAGAGCAGCCTGAAGTTGGAATATTATTTCTGGCTCCTTCAGCTCTAAACTCTAACAGCTTTTCCAAGGAAGTTTCCACGCTGTGCTGTAAAACTCTAAGATTATTTCCCCCACCACCACTGTTTTACTTTGCCTTAAAAATATTGAAGTAGTCTGGAAAAACAAAAAGACAAATGTATTTTGTTTCTGCTGCGAAGGTGTTTCTGTGTGAACCAGCCAGACCTGGGGCACAGGTAAAGGAGGGAGGTGACTGCAGCTCATTACCTGCAGTGATCCCCCCCAGGACAACCTCCACCTGGGGTGGTAAATCCATGTCAGCAGCTGGACTGTGAACCCTGGAAATGTGACTGGCACCTCCCTGTTGTCTGTAGTGCTTGGCAGGCAGCACGTGGAGCTCTGGTATCACTGCTGCTTGCCAAGAAAACAGCAGTGGGACTCTTGTTCACCTGGAGGCTTTTAGCCAAGGGCTGAGGAGATGGAGGGAAGACCAGCACCTCTAAATCTCTTTGGTTCTCACGGTGGCTTAGGTGTGCTGAAACAGGGACAGAGGTGGCAGGGCTGCCCAGCACCCCCTTGTGATGCTCCACTCCAGTGAGATGCTGCTGTGACCCTGCACTTGGTTTTCAGTGGGCAGGGGAGTGCTGGGAAGGCAGCTCAGCACCCCCAGGGATGTGTCTCCCCCCTGGGGGGCTGGGGCAGAGCTCCACTGCCTCCCCCCCCCCCCCCCCCCTTGGTCCCCCCAGCTCCCCAGGTGCTGCAGCTGCTCTAATTGCTGGGATTGATGAAGACAGAAGTGTGTACCCTGGTCTTGTTAAAGCCTATTTTATGCCTGCTGAGGTTGGGTTTTGTAATGGCTCTTGGAGGAGCTCCTGGTGTCCCTGTTGAGCTGACTCAGGCTTCCCTGTTTCAAGGCAAATTAAGAGCAGGCTGCAAACACCAGAGCTTAATGAAGAAAGTGCATTTAAATCCTGCTCAGGAGCAGGTGCTGGGGAAGTTTCAGGAGGTTTGAGGCTGTGCTGAGGTGAGTGGGATGTGCTCATCCAGAGGGAGGAGGGGGATGGAGCCTGAGGGTCTTGCTTTGGAAGGGAGAACTTGCCATGACACCACTGATTGCTCTTCTTGTCCTGCAAAGCAAAGGTGAGGAATTAAAAAGCAGAGGATTCAGTGTGAGTGGGCTGTGATGTGGATCATAATCTGAACATAGCAGTTGCTTCTTAACTTTGAAGATAATTTTTCCGACCTCTCAGATGTTGCAGCATCGCAAGAAATTCTCCTTTTGAAAATAAATACACATCAGGAGAACTTTTTCACTGAAGGGCAGTGTATGAAATGTGTGCTGCTGTGGGTTTGTTCTGGCTGAGACATGGCAAAGCCAGCAGTGTGAGCAGTAAACACCAAAGCAGCTGCTCCTGCTCACAGCTGGGGACGGGCACAGCTCTGCAGCAGGCGTGGGAAGGCTCTGATCAGCCTGGTAAGGAGGGGGAGGCACAGGGGTGACCCTTGGCTCAAACCAGGGGGTTTTAGACTCTCTGAGCTGAGCAGTGCCAGTGCCTGCTGTGCCAAGGACTAGGGGCTGAGTGGCAAAGCCAGCAGAGATGCTTGAGCAGCTATCAGGGTGTGCACTGAGCTGGGTGCTGAGCACACTGAAGCATCAGTGGGGAGCAGAAGGATGCTGGTGCTGGTAGATGCTGCCTGTTTAGCTTTCCATTCTGCCTGGTTTCCTCCAAGCTTAATTACACCCTTCTGAGGGCATCAGGTGGATGGTGGGAGCAAAGGCAGCAGGAACTTCCCCAGCAGAACAGCCCCTCCTGGGCCTGCTGCACCAATAGCTTGGTGGGTCAACATCCCCTTCGCCAGGTTCTTGGGGAAGAACTAAACAATTTAACAGAGGCTGTAATAATTCAGTGATTTTTGCTGTAATATATTACCTCATTGCAAGCCCTCTTAATTTCAGGAGGTTTTTCCCATGCTGCTTGTTTAAAAACCAGGAGGCCCACGGTTGGGAAGTGCCTGTGGAGCTGGAGGGTTTTCTGTGTTCCCTGTGCCTCATTTTCCTGCCCTTTGAGCAGCACTATGAATGGAAAATGTTCCTGGCTCTCTCCTCCCCACACAGGTCTGACTGCCCCACGCTGCCCAGTCAGTCTGGATCTGGCTGCTTGTGCCACCAGCAGCTCTTTCCCTGGTGAAAAGCACCACACGAGCTCATTTTCTGTTTGCTCAGGACAAAGCACCTCAAATTCCTGGTAATGTGCATCCACCTCTGGGTTTGCTGTTTATGTATTTCTCTTTTAATCTGCCTTTGCTTTCTTTTTAGGCTCAAAAGATTGAGCAGGGTCTTTTATACCCATTCAGGCACACTTGCTATTTATGTATTCCTCTTTTTATTCTGACTTTTTTTTAATTTCTTTTTAAGCTCTAAGGATTGAGCAGGGTCTCATGTAGGCACACTTAATTTCATGCTGTTCTTGGCTAAAATACTCACCAGTTAACACACAGAATGGACAGTGGGACCTCTTCTCCCTGCCCAAGCTGACCCATTTCACTCCTGCTCTGCTCACTGATCCTGTGAGCCACTAACAGCCAAGCCCTGCTGAGCATCCCTGGTTGCCTGACATTATGGGGTCCAAGTGCTGAGACCTCATCACCCCACTGCCATGAAAAACCCTTGAAGCAGAAATACTGAATTTCTTCGGTGCCTCTTGCCTCTGAAAGGGACCTGACAGAAAACAACCCTGCATAATCTCCTTAGGCTGATGCTGTTATTTTTAATGAACCGTTTCAGGTTGTGCTTTGAAGCAAAAAGGTGAAAAGGGATAAAACTTCCTGCTTCTCAAAGCCCCTTCTGCCAGGAAAGAGAACTTTGGCACAAGTGCTAGAGGTTTGCTAGGAATTAGATGCTGACAGCTTCAGAATGTCCCAGTTTTCTTGCCTGTGAAAACAGAAAATGCTGCCTGGGTTGCAGGAATAAAGAGGATAAATACATTGGTATCATCCCAGTGCTTCAAATATTTATTTTGCAGGTCTTGCAAGGTGTTGAGGTGCTGTTGTCTGCACCAGGCCCTGGGGAGGTCACAGAGAAGGGTTTGCAGCCCTTGGGCATGAGCAAAGGAGCCCCAGGGAGCCTTGCCCCAGCCCCATCCTGGTGCCAAGTACCCTGCTGTGGTAGGTGGAAGAAGAGGGAGATTCAGTTCTGTGAATTTATACCAAGCTTCCAGAGTGAACTTCTCAGTGAAGTCATTTCTGGGTTTCATTTAAACCCTTCAGCTCCAAGCCTGAGAACTCTTCCTGCCTGCATTTTTTTCCTAACAGTCCACAGGAGTTCTAAAATGACAAGCTGGCTAATAGTCACTATTATTAGAAGATTAAGGCAGCCAAATGGAGTGGACTCTAGAGAGCCTTTTGATCCCAGCTTTATGCACTTCTTTCCATATAAAACTAACAGCTGAACTTCTCAGCAGTGCTGGTACTGGGCTGTGCAAGGGGGGTCTGGAACACCACTGCAGCTCCAGCCACTGCAGCTCTGGCTGCTCCCAGTGCTGCAGGGTGAGCAGAGAGGCTCCCCCAAGCACCACCCACATTGAGAGCTGAGAAAAGAGTCCCTCTCAAGCTGAGTTCCCCCTGAGCTTGCTCCCAGGAGCATCCCCAGGGATCCTGAGCCTGTGCCCACCCTGGAGCGAGGGACCCAAATCCCTCTGGGATGGGCTCGTTTGTCATCTTGCTTCCAAAAGCTGAGTGGAGCCTTATCTGGAGGAGGGGGAATGATGTGATTCCTTCACTGCTGTCCTCCTGGAAGGTCTGGTTTCTAGGGAATCGGGCTGCAGATTCCTGAAGAGCCAGTGTCTAGTGCTACCAGTTCACAGGGGATGTCACAGCTGGATTGCATTTTACTCGAGGCATTAAACTAGAGTAGAAACATCTCAGTGGGCACTGAAAATACCTCTAGCAGTGACAGTTTTAACCTCCCTGTGCCTGAAGCCTGGTGACTGGCTGCATGACAGAGGCTGAGTGTATTGATCACAATCTGTACTGATAGATTTGCTGCTCATGCTCTTACGAAACTGAAGGTAGAAACAAGATGATGTTTAAATCACTGGTGTGCTCAGGTGATGTCTCATCAGCTACAGCTCTTCATTGCAGAAAGGTGATGTGCTGGCAGTGTGACTCCCTCCAAAACATGCTGGGTGGTGGGCAGCTCAGGTCAGCACAGAGGGTGGGAGAGCTGAACTGCTGCTGTTTGGGTTGGCACAGCCAATACTGAGTCCTGACTAGCAAGAGGATTGCTTTGACATGGCCCTGGTAGAGTCCCAGCTCAAGACTTAGTGCTTCATGGTGGATTTGGTTTTGTTTTGCTTTAAATTCTCAGCATCAGACTAATTTTAGTCGTGTAGAAATCAATAACTTACTGCCAACTCTAATATAAGGGTGGATGTTAAATGTTTATGAACAATACTCATGGCATCCAGGCTCTTCTCTTTACTTGGGAAAGACATGACAACAAACTTTCCACTGCTGTATATATTAAGGAATCTGAAAATATTTAGAAGCAATTAATTAAAAATGTTCTTTGGTTTGCATTTTGATTTTTTTTTTTTGAAGTGCAGCATGTTCTCCTGCAGATTTTCACCCCTTCTACATGCTCATGTCCCAGAGGCTTGTTTCCATGGAGCATTTGGATTTCCATCTCAGGCTATGTCCAGTGACATCTGTGAGAGGCAGATCTTGGTGCAGCAGCTGGAGACGAGCCCTTGGTCTGTCAGAGCAGGGAAAGAAGCAGCAGTTCTGTCAGCAGTGGAGCTCTTTTTACATTATTAACTTGTGTGGAACCAGCTGGGAACTGTGTAAAACTCCACTGAAATATTTTCTTTGTCTCAACAGCATGTGTGAAAATAAGTAGCTTTTGGAGATGTGATCCGTGCCAGGCTGCCCCACCCCCTGCTAAGCTTTTCCATTTCTCCCTGCTAACAGGACAGGGCAATAAGCCTGCAGACACGCAGGGTGGTACCTACAGCTATTTTAATTCAAATGACTGTTTCAGGGGGTTGGGAGGAGGGTTTATGTTCTCTGATTGGTGTTCTGTGCATAATAGCAAGTTGTAACAGCAAAATAAACCAGTTTAGTAGTGTACACTGAGGTCCAAAGTGCCAATAAAACAGCAGGAAGGATTCCTACACGAGAGGAGATCTGTCCTCACCCTGCAGGAGTCCTTGAGTTTCAGGCAGCTCCCTGGGACCCATCCTGCTCAGCAAGCAGGAGTGTTTTGCCAGACCAAAGCCTCCTGGCAGCTCAGAATAGAACAGAGCAACCCCCAGCCCTGAGCTCACACACTGACTGAGAAGGTGGGTGCTCTGCTCCTGAGTCAGGTGAAAACACAGCTTTTTCCAGGGGTTTTTCACACGGTGCTTTTACCATGGGGATAGCTGAAGTTGCTTTTTATCCAGCAGCAGCCCGTGTGGGTAGTGCTCAGCTGTAAAAACATTGCTCTTTGCTGCTCATCAGTCTACCAAAATTAAAATGAAATGTGTTGGTGTAGTGATGAACCCCTCGTGTCTGTGCCTGGGGAGGGAGGGTGAGTTCACTGTCAAGCAGTGAGCTCCTGTCAGGAAGAGTGTGAACTTGGAACGAGATCTGCAGGGGGTGTGAGGGAAGAGAAAGAACAGAAAATTGAAAAGTATTGGCCTCTCATGGTTCTTTTTCATTTTTCAGAGCTTGCAGAGGAAGGAGAAGAGATGATTCCTTAAGGGGAGTAGAACGGGCACTTAAACAGAATTACTCTGTGAATTTTGGCACTTGTGGCAAGCGTCAGACAGCGACTGGGTCTGTTCAGATTCAGACACTCATGGTGCAGAAGGCCAGCAGAGACCATGATGGTCAATTCTGCTGGTCTCCACCATCCAGAGTATCTTCTGTATGTACAGGGGGGGATTACTGAGCACCAGCCAGTTCGTGGAGCTCGACTTTGATTCAGAAATGTGAGTAGCACGGTGGGAATTGCACTGCTACACAGACTGGTGGGAGGAACCGGCGCGGTGCCCAGCTCGGGATGCTGCTCTGTGCGCGGGGAGTGCAGCCCCGCACCGCAGGCCTCTCTGGGCCTCCCTCGGCCGGGCTGGGCCGCGGCCTCCCGTGCACCGTGCGGGGAGGAGCCCGGGCCGGGTCCTGGACTACAGCTCCCGAATTACAGCTCCCGGACTAATTACAGCTCCCGAATTACAGCTCCTGGACTACAGTTCCCGGACTGACTACAGCTCCCGGACTACAGTTCCCAGCAGCCACCGCGCCGCAGGAAGCGCGGCCCGGGCCCGGTGCGCGGGGGATTTGGACTCGCTGCCGGCCGGGCCCAACTGAGCCGAGCCGGGCCTAGCC
>JAOEGS010004167.1:26042-57263 GCA_025447755.1 Corythornis vintsioides
CGGAGGGCGTGAGGCGGGCCCCGGGCCCGGGTTGAGCTGAGCCGAGCTGAGCCGGGTCTAGCCGCGGAGGGCGTGAGGCCGGACCCGTCCCGGTCCGAGCTTCCATGGCCATGGCGCTGGCCGAGCCGCCGTGGCCGCCCAGCCTGTCCCCGCTGAAGGTGCGTGATGCGCGGTGGGAGGCAGGGAAGGAGGGAGGGATGGTGACCGCGGTGTCAGCGGGGAGCGGCCCGGCTTTAGGGCTCCTGCCCTGCGAGAAGCGGGGCTGGGTTTGGGGACCCTCCGAGGCTTTTCCCGGGGCCTGGCTCTGCTCCTCCTGCACGGTTCTGGTGTCGCCAGCACAGGACTGAATTCTGGCCGGGGTTGCAGGGGTTGCAGGAAGGACTCTGGCTACCAGAGGGTTAACGTTTGGTTAATGGCAGTGAAATAAACATAGCTCGAATGGAAATTGAATGGTGTAGATATTCAGGGGTCCAGTAGCACTGTGCTGTTGTATCCAGTAATGATTTACTGATAGTTCTGTTTTGTCTTTGATAATAAGAGGATATCCCTTGACAAGAGCAAAGGTTTTTCATGTTGAAGGGTAAAAGTTTGCCATGTTGAAATGTCAAAGCTGGAGATCTATTTGGAAATCCAACTGTGTGTGCTGTGTTTTGATGGAGAGAGCACTTCCACGTGGAGGGCTGATGTTACAGTGGCTGCAAATGAACTGGGGATGTCGTCCCCCCCCCCGTGAGCTGTCTGGTGACCTGGGCTTTCCCTTGCAGGCAGTGGATGACTTGCTGCGCTGTGGGATCTGCTTTGACTACTTCAGCATCGCCATGATCATCCCCCAGTGCTCACACAACTGTAAGTGTGGCTCCCCCCGAGCCTGTGCTGTGTAAATGTCACCCTCCTGTGGCACTCCAGGTGACAGGTCACCCCTCCCCACCTTCTGTGTGCCAGCCCCATGGGTACTGAGCTGCTAGAGGTCAACAAACTGCTTCCTTTTCGTGCTAAATCTGTGCCTGCTGTCCTGTGCTTTGGGTGTTTGTGGAGGGTCTTTAACATGTTGCTGCTGACTGGGTGGTTGCAGTTGAAATTCACTTGAGTTCTAATAAAAATTGCTGGAGTAGGAGCCGAGGTAAATGGAGATTTCTTGGCAGGTCAGTAAAGGGCTGCTGAGGTCACTCTGCCCTGTGGCTTTGTGGGGCTGAGAATTGACCTGTGTTGTGCAAATGCAGCAGGCTGAACATCCAGGGAGCACAGATTAAGGCAAAGCAGGGCCAAAGATGGACTCAGAGCAGTTTTGAGTCAAAGATTTGGTCTTCACACATCTTCCCAGACAACACAAGACTGCAGAACAATCCTGTGGGCTGGCAGAATCCTTTTGCACCTTGAACAAGTGACAGAAAGCTAGTGAGGAATGTCCTCTGGAGAGTTTTATCACATTAAAATAAACACTTATGATTATTCAGAAACAGTTAACTTGGCAGAACAGTCACCACTGAAAACAGCTTGTTTATGGGGGGGCTGCTGGAAATGTTCCACAGGGCTGGTGTGGCAGCCTGCCTGTGACACAGCCAGAGCCCTTTCACTTTGAAAAGATTCTTTCTACCTTCTTTTTTAACAGCTTACACATTTAATTTCCCCCTGCAGGTTGCAGAGAGCCCAAGTTTTCCACAATAAACTGAGATTTCTTGAGGTGTTTTTTCTACTCAGTTCTCTTCAGTCCACTCAGACTGTCCAACTGCAGCCAAAAGCCCTTTGCTGTTATTATTTTTTGTGAGTGGATGACAATTAGTTTGCTTGCATTTTTTTTTCCTATTTCTGCCAAAGAGAAGATAACCCTGGTGAGGGTGCTGACCTGCATTTGGAGGAGTTCTGCTTCAAAATTCCCTCTTTCCTTCTTCCAGATTGCTCCCTCTGCATACGCAAGTTTCTGTCCTACAAAACCCAGTGCCCGACGTGCTGCGTGGTAAGTGGAGTTCCTTCTTTCCTCAGCTTGCTTGGTGATGAGGTTTTTTTGCCAGTTCTCAGGAGTTTTGCCCCTTTGGGCTATGCTTATTAATTATTTCTGGCCCTCTCCTTGTGGTGAGCAGCAGTTTGGGCAAAGGGTGGTGCTGTCACACCTGGAATTGTGTTCCAGAGCTACACTTCTGGCAGCAGAGGCAGCTGCAGCTTCACACCTGGGCTTTGGCTCAGAGTTGTGTGTATAATCTGGCATAATAATAATAATAATAATAATAAATCTGTTAAAATGCATTATCTTTTAAAACCTGAGTGCTGAAATCTGGGGCTGCTCTGCAGCTGGGTGGTTATAAGGAGCTGACTCAGAGGCTTGATGAAAGAGCCCAGCATAGGATTTCTTCTAGAAAATCTAACTAATCTACCTAATATAACTTTTCATCCTAAGACAGGTGGGTTTTACTGAACTCCAGTCAGGTTTTACTGAACTAAAAATGTTAGGCTGCCTAAAAAACAAGGAATTTAGGAGTACTGGTGAAATAGAAGTGATTTTTTTTCTGTGCTTCTAAAGCATGAGCCAGACCAGACTTTGCAAGGCTGGAAAACAGATGTATTTGCATGTTCACCACATTGAGGGATTTCAAAATCATAGCATCATGGAACTGTCAGGGTTGGAAGGGACCCCAAAGCTGCTCCAGTTCCAACCCCCTGCCATGGCAGGGACACCTCCCAGCAGAGCAGGGTGCTCAGAGCCCCATCCAGCCTGGCCTGAGAAACTGCCAAGGGTGGGGCTGCCCCCACCTCTCTGGGCACCCTGTGCCAGCTAAATGATTAGACCCAGGCTACAATAAAGCCTTGCTGGGGACTGGGCACACCACATATTGTTGCTTTAGCTTTGTGCTTCATTTTTATCTATTACCCTTCATTCCCAGACTTAGAATTCTCAGGCAGTTGTTTTACTTTGATATTTTTCAGGAGAAAAAAAATGTTTGTGTCTTCATTCACAGAGCAGTTTAGCAGGGGGGTGGGTAGTGGGTAGCTGAAGATCCAAGAAACAAATTATTGATCACTTGAATGTTTTCTTTTTCTCCTTTTTCTTTCTTTTTTTCTTTTGTTTTAATAGGCAGTCTCAGAATCTGACCTGAAAAATAACAGGACGTTGGATGAACTGGTGAAGAGCTTTAATTCTGCAAGGTACACTGTGACTTGATGAGTGCTGTCTGTGGTGTGGCAGCTGGAAAGCAGGTGTGACTGGCTTTGTGGGGCTGTCTCCTGGCTGGTTGCTGTCCACTGGGGTGGTGTGTGGAGGTTCTACCACTGCAGTTTGGTTTTGCCTCTGCTCAGCTGCTGTGGAAGTTTCAACAGGTAGAAGTCAAGCAGATGTGTCAGGAATCTGGTAATAATAATAATCAGGATTTTCTTCTAAGATCCTTCCTGTGTGTGCTGGGGAGGTTCTGCACAGAAAGAGCTTGTCCAGTGGGATTGGTCAACTGGCAAGAGAATTCTCTTGGTGAAAGTATTGGATGGGAAAAATGAAGGTATTATGGGGACCACAAGTGTGAGTTTCCCTGGGTGGGAGAAGCAGTGGAGTGGTTTGCCTTCACCTGGCTTTCTTACCTGCTTTTCTGTTTGTTGTTAATTCATTTTTGATCTCTTCATCCCTTTGAAGACAGGAGCAGCAGGATAAGCATGACTTGGTAAACACCAGAGTAGAGGTAGGAGATGTCTTGTAGCCTCTGTTTTGCTGATTAGAGGAGTGATTCTCCAGGTATTTGGTGTCTGAGGGAGCCAAATACACTCTTGTCTTCTCTGAAACTGAACTTGGAGCTGAAGTCAATGAGATTCTTGGCTCATGAGTGGCAGGAAGCATAGTTCTGTTTATGGTTTTATTTCCTGAGAGAGTTTGTGATGGAGCTCTAATCTCCTGTGTGGCCACTATTAGATTGAATTGACTTTGTTTGAAGAATTGTGATTCTAGAGATCATTATTTTAGCCTCAGCTCCGTCCTTGGTGTTTCCTGGTGATAAATGGATGACTATATTTTGTTTGATAAGGTGTAATTTTGCAGGGAACAGGTAGTGCTGACTTGGATCCATTATGATATTGGATCTGAAACGTTAATTTTTCTGCTCTGCTTTAATGGATCAGTATAAATCTCACCAGTCACAGCAGTTTAATAATCTTGCCTTTTGTGACTTGGAGCTCAGTCAATTTCTCAGCATCACAAAGCTGGATCAATGAGACAGGACCTGTAGTGTCCTGTTCTGCAGGGGGAGAGCCCAGGGCTCCTGCTGGGTCTCAGCAGCACGTGGCTTGCTCCAGTGATGTCCTTCGTGAGGCAGCCTCATCAGGGGATGTAGACAGTGAGTAAATTTGTGTTGCTTCAGGTGCTGGGCACCCCAAACTCGTGCCTCTCTCAGCCTGGGGTTGCCTTTGCTCTGCAGATGGTGCTGAGTCTGAGGGGAGCTCCACAGCAGGGTGTGGGAGGAGTGTCACTAAATCCATACAGCACTTGGTTTCTACCTGGGTGATGTTGCTACAGGACAGATCTTCTCTCCCAGCCTCCTCCTCCAGCTGCTCTGTTTCTTTCTGGCCTTCCCCCAAAACAAATCCCCAGTCCAGGGGTTGGTTTTTGCAACGTGCTCAGCTATTCAAGTCCCTCCTGACTTCCCTTTGGGCCACAGGCAGTTTGGTGATTATGGACATTAGGCCTGGAATCTTTTCAGCATTTCACAAACACATTTCTTCCATCAGGCCTGCAGGGAAAGAAAATGTTAATGTTGGTAGCACTTAGCAAAATAAAAGCTGTGCTCTGAGGGGGGGGTGTGGATGGAATGGAAATCAACCCAAACACACCAGTGCTGATCCTCCTCACACTGTATATATGATATATAATATATTATATTTTTATAGGTTGCAATGAGGCCAATATCTTCAAGAATAAGCAGAAAGTTTCAGGGTTGTGTTGAAATTAATCTCATTATTCTCCAGTAAAGAACCTGTCAAGTTCTGCATCACCTGGTTAGAAAGCTTGGCTGTGGAAATTAGTGTTGTAAGTGCATAAGTATAAAACTGCTCCTTGCTGAAAGTGATCTGTGCTGCTTTTCACATGCAGGGAAGAAAAATGTGTTCTTACTTTCAGGTTTTGTGTGTTAGCCTCCTCACCAGGGTTGGTTGTCAGTCATCAGAGGCACAAACTCAGCGAGGCTGAGCCCTCGAGAGAGCAGGTACTGACACTGCTGGTGCCAATTAAACCCCCAGGAGGAGTGCAGAGGGGATTTCCAGGAGAGAAATTGCCCTTTGGCATAGTTAGGACTGTCCTGTGCAGGCTGCTGGTGGGCAGATTCACAGCCCTGTCTCTTCCCTGGGATTTACATGATGATGAAGGACACTGAAATTTGGTTTTTGCAGGTCTTGCAGATACGAAATAAAATAAAAAATATAAAATAAAAGAAGTATTTCTGCAGTTATTAAAGCAGAGCCAGCAGAGAGTGTGCTGGGTGCAGCCTGGTGGGTTGGTTTAAGCTGAGGGAAGGGTGACTCCCTGTCCTAACCACAGGCAGGCATTAAAGAGGATGGGTCTGGGGATGTGGGTGGTGGTTTGGATGGTGCATCTAACCTCTCCCACCTTGTTGCTTCACCTTACAGCCTCCCCAGGGTGCAGCCTGTGCTCTGGAGCTCTGACATGTACTGCTTTGTGCCAGGAAGGTGAAACTCTGCTGCTGCTGCTGCAGGTACCACCAGAGAGCCCAGGCTGCCCAAGGACACCCCTGGCTCTTCTGGGGGGCCTGTGTTGGGGGGTTTGGGCTTGGGGCTCTGGTTGGCAGGGCCACTAGATGTCATCACACAGCCAGGGAAGCTGTGGTCCCAAAATACCACTGGGAAAAGCCAGTCTGGGACTTTTCTCTCCTCATTTGAATTGAGTACCAGTGTTTTCTGTAGTTTAGTTCCAGCATTTTTTCCCACCAAACAGAAAAAAGGGGGGCATGCAGACATTTCATGTGTGTCTTGGCAAACAAGTTTTGATATTCTCATCCTAGTGTTCTTTCCATTGATTTCTGTGCCAAGATCAGTTCCTTTTGGAAAGTCTATTCCTAAGAATCTATCTATTATATTTATATCTATAAATGCTATGTGATTATTTGTAGACCAGTGGTGTAATCAAAGCAACCTTTACAATCAGAGTTTTGCCTGGCTATATTTGGGGTGTTTTGCATTATATTTCCATTTTTTTTCCTCTCTGTTTTCAACCAGACCACACTTTATTGAGAGCTGTTACTAGGGAATCTGACTTTTCTATCCTCCAGACATGTGTTTTGGCCTGGGACCCTCCCCAGGGGACCTCTAAAGCCTCTGCCTCAGAGAACTGGAGGTGCTAGAAGCTGTGCTGTTGTGATGCATGCTGAAAAGATCACCTGAGAGGAAGATGGAATATTCAGAGTGCTGTCAGCCAGTGTGAACACACTGGGAAATAAGGTTTAGCTGAGGAGTGCCTGTTGGGGAAGAATAAACAGGTGTAAGTGGTGTTTACAAGTAGTAGAGTGTGGTGCTTTCATGGGAGGAGGAGCCCTCAAAAGCAACAGCAAACACTCTGAGAAGATGAGGGAGCTGAGTTGTGCTCTCCAGGTGAGGACAACAAATGCAGCAGCTGAGCAATTCAGAGTATTTCTGCCTTCTGGGGCTGTGCTGTTCTTTATTGGATGGGAAAACTGAACTGCTGTGGTGCCAGCACATTGCACTTGGGGCTCTGTGGGATGCTGTCAGTGGAATTCAGCTGGCTGCAGCAGGGGGTGCTGGGCTGTTGTGTAAAGATGGGTGTTGAGCATCCAAAACAATCACATCCTGAGACTATCTGTTGCCTTTGCTTATCTGCTTTAATTGTAGGCAGCCTGTGTGAAGACCTGAAGAAATAGATGTTTTTTACATAACCAAAAGATAATTCCTTGTACAAAAAGGGGGTAAAAAAAAGCATTAAAAATAAAACCAAGCAAGTACATCTGTGGTAGAGCACCCACACAGCTGCATGCTGTGGAGGGGGAAAGGTTGCTGAGGTGCTTCAGGATAAAAGGGAATTTATTGCCTCACTTTAGACACTAGAATATAACTGTGGTGTGAGAAGTGGGGGTGACCTGGTGGCTCCCATGGGCTGGTTTTTAAAGGTCAAAAATCTTCACCTATTTGCAGAAGACTGAGAGGTTTTCTGAGCAGTTACCTGATCCTGAACCATCTTGGGCTGTCAGGGCTGAGAGTGTAGCTGCATTTCAGGCTTCTCATGGACCCTCTGCCTCTGTGGAAGTGCTGTGAGAAAAAATTTCATGTGCCTGCTCTGTAGGTGCATCACCCATAGTCCCCTCTCTATTTATTCATTTTATCCTGAAAAGCAATAGTAATTCAAATTATTTCATGCAGTCTTCTGATGGAAGGTGACCTGAAGAGCTCAGCTTACCCCCTGCTCAGACTCCCCCTGCTGTGGAGGGTGCTGGGATCCCCTGTCCTGCTCTCTGGGGGGCTCCCCAGGCTGTGTGTGAGCACAGAGAGGGGGAGGAGGGAGCAAGGGAAAGCTCCATCTGTTTTCACTTTGGTTCCTTAAGGAAAAAGCTGATGCTGTCCAGCCTTAGCTAACTGCTGCTTGTGTTCTGGATGCTTCCAGGCAGCAGCTGCTCCAGCTGGTGTTGGATTCTCCCCCCAGCCCATCTCCCCTGGCCTGCAGCAGGCATCCTGCTGGCAAAAGCCACGTTAAGAGCCCAGCTTCTTGGCCAGCTGCAGAAGAAAAGGTGCCACTGATTGACAGCTTCTGGAAGAAGGAGGAGAAAGTTTGCACCTTGGCAGAGGCAGAGGGCCTGGCAGGAGCTGAGCAGATCAAAGCTGAAGAAGAACAGACCCTTTGCAGCAGCTCCACGGAGGCAGGTGGTAAAGACAACGAGAAAGGATCCCAGCAGAGTCCAGAAGGCACCAAAAGTCATGAGAAACCTTCCACCTCTGTGCTCAAAGCAGTCAGGAAAGGTGGGTTCAGATGCACACAGGGCTGTGTGCATTGCCAGGCACCCTTCCCAGTGCCCTGGTTGCTCTGGTCTGCACTGGCAGGGTCAGTGCTTCCCACTGCAGTGCTGCTGACGTGGGACAGCTCTGCTACCAGCACTCCCTTGCTGGGGAAGCTTGGGCTGATGCCAGGTTATTAAGAGCCTGCAGATTCCTTTTGCCTTGAGTAACAACCCTAAAAAACAATAGTTGCACAACAGAGTTTCTCAGTAAAAAAACATGAAGTCATTTTTTCTCTCCTCCTGCCCCTTAATGACTGGGCAGACAATCTGGGTGTTCATTCTCCTCTTGTAGCCTTAAGTAACCAGAAGCAAGATGGTTTGTAATGTGTTTTAAATGTGTCACACTCACAGTGATCATGGCTTCAGTTGTGTAAATACTGCTATTCATACCCTCTCCAGCAGAAAGTAACCTGATTTATTCTTCTCTAATTCCCCAGTGTTAAGATCATTCATTGTGAAGCATGAAAATGCCCATTTGTACAAACCAACTGCACCAAAATGACAGAATCCTCTTAGTTTTGACACAGTGACATCCTGCTGAGCCAGCCTGCTGTTGGGATTCAACACCTTGCAGCAGCACAACTCTGATTCCCATTAGGTTGTATTTATTGGATCTTTTGTTTAACCATTTATTCAGCTGGAACTCTGAACTTCATATTTATTCATTAGCTGGGTAAATAAAGATGTAATACAGCCAAATAGCCATATAAAACTGGCACCAGCTTGGCCAGAAGTTCTGTTTCCTGGTTGCAAGCATTGGACTTGCTTGTGTTGGTAATTTAACTCTCCTATGAAATTTTACTGCTCATTTAATTCCTGAGCAATTGGAACTTTCACTTGCTGAACCATTTTATGACCTTATTAAATCCTCCAGCATTCCCTGCACGGAAATGCAGAGTGGTTGGTCAAACAATGTAAATGAGAGGCTTGCAGTGAGGCAATGCTGGGGTGGTTTTATTCAGTGTTTCTTGTTCCTGCCTTGACAACTGGGATGTTCACTTCAGATGCAGCCATAGGCTCAGAGCTGTTGTGTTGTGCTGCTGTCCCAGCCTCTTTTTGCTGCTGCTGTTAACCTTTGGCTGGATTATGATGTCATGGGAGCCTGGGGCTGCAAAGAACCCTCCCAATTCCCACAGCATTTCACTGTGTTCTTCACAGGTTGGTTTTGGATTTCTTTTACATCACACCCAACTTCCTTTGTACCAATACAGAACCTCTCACACCACTCATTTAAATTACCATTTGGACATCATCTGGTTGCTAAAGAAGAATATTTTAAGTTTCTGGGCTTTGACTGTCTTCACAGGTGATGTTTAGAGCAGCTTCTTGAAAAGATGATGCAGGAGGAGCTCTGTGCTGTGCTGTAGGGTGTTTGTAAGCCACTGAACCCACAGCACAAACCCAGTTATCCCTGCTGAGGGGTGGCTGTGAGGCAGGGGAGGGCCATTCCTGCCTCAACTCCTGTATTGACAGCCCTGGAAACATTAAATACAAATGAAGTTTGTGCCATTCTGAGCAGAATGAAGCAGCTTGCTTTATTTAGGAGTGAAATACTGCTGAAGTGGAAAACATCAGCAGAGAAATAAGCTGTTGTTTGTATTAGCCTCTGGGTACCATGCAGTGTGGATGTTATTCTAGATTTTTATTAGAGATTTCATTCCATCTGACTGCAGGGAAGGTGGGAACCATCCTGATGTTACTTAGAGAGGGAAAGAAGTGCTCTGAAATGAAAATGACAGCAAAAAAAAAATCAAGATTCTGGATAGACATGCAGATGTTTTAGTGAAAGAAATCTGGAATGATGGAATTTCATTTTCTTCAATTCACAGTTAGTTTTTCAGGTGAAAACTCTTGCTCTTTGACATGCTGGTGATTTCCTTCTCCCTTGCTTGCAGTGGGTTGTCCTGTGTGTGAGGTTGCTATTCCAGAGCAGTACATAAACAAACACCTGGATAGCTGCTTGATAAGAGATGAGAAGAAGGACAGCCTCAGAAGGTAAGAAACAACTTGGGCAGCCTTTATATGCATACAGCTGTTTTTCTGCCCTGCTGAAATAAGAAATACTAGCTGTAACACAGTGGATTGTGGTTGGGTTTTGGTTACCTGCTGTAAACATCACTCTAAAATAATTGTATAAATATGACAGCAGTGATTTTGTTTCTGCTCACAAGAGTTTGTGGATCACCAGCAGAAATACTTCTTGGTAAGAAAGCACTGGACAGTGTTTTAAAGAATTCAACAGAGTCAGACTTGGTCTGCACATTATTCTGGTCATGTTTCTGCTCACCAGCAGAAATTCTGTTCAGATGCCACCCCCATTTTTCACTGGGTGATTGAATTGCCTCCCTCAGTCCAGAGGGCCCAAAAGACAATTGCTTTGCTAGCTGTCAAGGAAAGATCAAAGCTGCACCTCACTCTGCTCACTGTGGTTCTTTACAAGTTGCCCCAGCCAAGGTTGTTTCTTTAAGGTCTCAGTTTCCATAAGATTAATTCAGGCCTTTGACTTTATGCCTCTGCCCTGGAATTTGTCACGGTCTCCACATTCACATCAGGAGTGTGGGATTCAGTTTGTTTTACTTTGGAGCATGAATTGAGGCCATTATTGTTTCTGACTGATCAGCCTCAAGAACTATGAGGGACTTGGACTGCGTGCTTGTGTTCCCAATCCCTCTGAACCTTGAATTTGAAAGTCATTTTATGTTGGAGCTTTTGCTTTCCCCAGTCATGCTTCGAGTGCAGCCCGTGAGCTGAAGGACTTTGAAGATGAATAAATGGTAAAATAATGTTGAAATCTGATGCTGCATTTTAATTTTCAGTTGTGTTTGCTCTTAATGAAGAGAAATAAAAGCCAGATCTTTCTTTGGAGTCAAGCCCATGTCCCTGACAGAACTGTAAAGTTTGGTTATCCTATCTCTGGCATTGCTGCTGGGGGGTCAGTAACAGCTCATCTGCTCTGGGCTGAGAGCTGAGCTCTGTGTTTCCTCAGGTGAGGAGCACATGGCTCACTGTGTTAACCCTCCTGGGGAAGAAATTTGTCCTCATGGCTGATCTGAATCCACCCAGCTCTAGTTTGGATCCATCCCCTCCAGTCCTGTCACTGCCCAACAGCCTCAAAAGTCCCTGGAGCCCCTTCAGATCCTGGGAGCCACCAGAGGGTCTCCCTGGAGCCTTCTCTTCTCCAGGCTGAACACCCCCAACTCTCTCAGTCTGTGCTCACAGGAGCTGCTCCAGCCTCTGAGCATCCTCCTGGCCCTGCTCTGGACACATCCCAGCCCCTCCAGACCTCTCCTGTGCTGGGGGCTCCCCAGAGTGCAGCAGAGGGGGAGAATCCCCTCCTGGTCCTGCTGGCCACCCTGCTCTGGCTGCAGCCCAGGGCACCATTGGCTCTCTGGGTGCCAGAGCTCACGGGGGGCTCCTGTTGAGCTGCTCCCCCCCCAGCACCCCCAAAGCCTTCTCTCCAGGGCTGCTCTCAGCATTCCCTGCCCACGCACCGAGCGTGTGACGCACCCTGGAACAAGCAGCGTGTTTGGGGGAGTATTAATTAACAAAACCAATCCGTTTGTCACCTTTTCCCTTTGCAGCTCTGCTCAGAAGAGGAAGCCTCTGTCTAAAGTTGTTTACAACTTGCTGTCTGACCGAGACCTGAAGAAGAAGCTGAGGGAACACGGGCTGTCCACCCGTGGCAGCCGGCAGCAGCTGGTGCGCAGGCACCGCGACTTTGTGCACCTCTATAACGCTCAGTGTGACGCCCTCCACCCCAAGCCAGGTGTGTGAGGGACTCTGGCAGAGCTGGGGCCATCAGCAGCTCCTCAGATGCATTTCTCCTGCATGCTTCTCAGGGTAGGGGTGAGCCTGGTGGGAGCGTTGGGGAGAGCAGGAGCTGCGAAGCCAGGCAGTGTCGTGAACGCCAGAGGTGTCTGGTGAAAACCACGCTCTGGGGCACCCAGCAGGGATGTGCATTTGTGGTTAAACCCTTGCACACTTCCTAGTTTACTCACCCCGTTCTGGACAGCCTTCTGTGGGTTTATGGACTTTGTATTTTGATGACCACCTCCAAATTAGACACCGAGGCTTTTGCCTGAACAATTGGAATAAGGATTTAGCAGCCAAACTTTAGGCTGTTTGAAATCTGAGTTTCACTTGCCAGCTGTTGGCTGGGATTGTAGCAGCAGGTGTGTGAGAAAAGCAGGTTTGCAGCCAACACTATTGACTTTTTCATTTTGCTCCTTCAGCCACCTCAAGAATGTGGCCAAGGTGGTTAACTCTTACTGAGCTCTGGCTCTGTACCTCTTCATCTGTGATTATTCTGTGATATTTGCACAGAATATTTATAAGGGGTGAATTATGGAACTCACTGAAGATGCAGCCATATTTCAGTGAGCCTAAGGTCACTGTATAATCCAAACAACTGAGCTTCTGAGGTGCCAAATTCCTGGATATTTGCTTCAACCAGCCTTGGACAGGTTTTATTCTTTCATGGCTTAATGAGATTTTGTTCTCTGTCTCCTGTCAAGGGCAAGTGTCTGTTTCAATAAACACCCCTGGCTACCTAGGAGCTCTGTGAAAATGATTTAAGTGTAGAAACAGATTGGTAAATGTCAAAATAACCCACTGAGGGTCCTGTATAGCTGTGCTTTTAGTTAAAATGTTAACAGTGATGTCTGTTTATGTGCTTTTGAGGTGTCCCAACTGAATCCCTAGAGCAGGTTGTAATTCATCTTTGGGCTGTGGGGTTTGGACAGAAGCTCAGACAGTTTGGTGTTGCCTTGGGAGGCAAGTCCTTGGAGGTGGAAGTAAGATAAACAGTAGGTGTCATTATTTTATCTTCCCCTGGTAGTTTCATCCAGTGCTGTTACATCTCCTTGCCTAAACAGCTCCTGTTTTCCTGATCCCTCTCTTTTCTCTCCAAACAGTTGCAGAGATTGTCAAAGAGCTGGAGAGCAGTGAGAAGATTCGAGTTCAGCTTGAATTTAAACCTGGGGAAAATGTAAGTTTGTTGGCTTTGTCCTGACAGAGGGGGAATGGAGTGGGCACAACACCCTGTCTGCCTGTCACTGCCCTGAGAATTCCCAGGGTGGGTGTTGGAATCCTCACTTACAACCAACACCATTGGCTCCTAGGGCTCACCAGTCACAGGCACTTCTGTCCTGCTGATGTTTCTACACCCAAACCATTCAACTTAGAGGATTTTCCTTTGATTGCAATCAAAATTCTTGATTTTTGACCCTCCGTGGCAGCGTGGGGAATAGTTTGCTTCCTGGAATTCCCTGGGATTTAGCTGGCAAATTCCCTGCTGCCATGTCAGCAACAGCTCCTGCTCTTTTCCCATGACATATGATACTTGAGTGGCTTTGGGAGCATGTTTGTTGCCCAGGATTAGGAAATATTTCATGGCCCACATATGGTGAGTGTTGTATGGGGTGGCCTGGTGCTGTCCTGCTGACTGAAAGCAAAGCAAGCCAGCATGTGTGTGTCTGTGTATTTAAGTCTGTATTACTGTTAGTGGATCAGAGCTGGTGAGGCAAAACCAGACAGCTGAGCCTTCTGCCAGTTTTAAACCTCTAGTTTTGAAGTGTGCAGCTTGATCATCTATTTTGTCCCTGTAAATAAACTTTTCTGTGATTTCTATAGAGCTTGACCTTCACAAAGGACCAGACAGAGGAAGAAATAGATGAGATCCACACTGAATATCGTAAGTAATACTCAAGTTTCACTCCATTTTGCTTTTAAATTCACTTTTTTTCCCCTTTGCACTGACACATACAAACCAAAGAGATGCTTTTCATCTGCTTCCTCCACCTTGGTAATAAACCAAAGCTGGAAGTTCTCTGTTGGGCTGAAACTTCCCCTTAGCAAGTCAGTCTCAGAGAGGGGCTGGTGTCTGACAGAACCCCATGCCAGGGCTGGATGAGGTAGGTAGCTCTTTGCACTTCCCTTCTGAGTGCTCCTCCTGTGCTTGTTGGACATTCAGAACAGCAAAAAAATGATATTTTCTCTCTTTCTGTGCCTCATAGTGTGCTGTCCAGTGCAGAGTGCATTAACTGGTGAGCATGTAGCCATGGGAGTTTGTTTTTACTGTGGCATTTCTTTTGGGCTGCTGTTTCCTCAGCCTTGGGTTTATTTCCACTTCCACAGCTGTCAAAGTGGCCCTTACTACCAAAAAGTGTAACTGAGCCACTTCTCTCAGAACCCTCTGCTCCTTTGGGTGGCCTCTTCCCCTCCAGCCAGTGCAGGCAGCTGGGATTCAGGGCAAACTGGGTGATTTCTTTTCCTGGCTTTGTTGTTTTGTTTTTCACACTGAGGACACCAGTGCCCTTGTTGGTTCTGAAACCTGCTGCTGCCCTGACAGAAGAGCAGTTTGTTTCAGGAAGTCTAAATGGAATTAATATTTAAGGGAAAGAAGAGACAAATATAAGGAAAAATTCACAGGGAGAGCTGTAATTCAATGATCCAATTTAGTTTGGGGATTTTTTTGGTGGCTTTCTCTTTTTTTCAGGGCAGGGGGTGGGGTTGTTTTGGTTCCTTTTGGGTTTTTTTTTTCAGCAGAGAACTGATTCCTGCTTAACTTGGCCCTGGGAAAGCAGAGTATTTTCAACTGCCTTTCTCCTTACTGTGTGCTTACACTTGGAGCAGCATTTTCCCTCTCCATGGAACCATCCTGCAGGTTGGTGAGGGTCAGGTGAGAGTCCAAGGTTGCAGGACTTTTGTCCCACTGTAGCAGTTCAGCACAGAAATAGTGAATATAAACTGATTTTTGCAGATGATTTGCTTTGTACATCAGGTTCTCAACAGCATTACTTTGTACTTGGCTCCCCAGTGATGTCTGATTATTCCTAATTATTCCCAGTTCCTTTCCTGCTGTTTCCCACTGGTGTTGCTTCACCTGAGCTCTGCTTGTCCCCTCAGCCAAGGGAGTCACCCTGGAGTGTCAGGAGTGCCCAGGGAGGGCTGAACTCTGCTCCCAGCCACAGAGGAGCAGTGCAGTGAAGGGACAACTTGTTCTGCTCATGCTTGGGGGGATATTTCATCTGCAGTATTGTCATTTTTCCCGTGTTTCTTTGCGTTGCTCCAGGCATATAAATTATTCCATAATGCAGCTAGATTTAGCCTTGTTGATTTTACTTGGGTTTCTCTGAAGGCTAAATAAGGGCCTAAATCTTTAGCAAATTTTTCCCTTGCTTTTTTGTTTCTGTTCCTGAGAATATATTTTTTTTTTTTAAGTAAGTGAACAGTTTGTGGTTTTTAATTTGAAGCATTCTCCTCTAATTCCAAGTAACTGGGTAATAATTATTCCGTGGCCACGCAGATCTCTGGAGCAAGAAAATTCAAAATTAAAAAGAATAAAAACAACCAAAAAGTATAGCAATTAAAAAATATGAATCCCAAACTGGGTATTTTTACCTCTGAAGCTTTAGTGGCTCAGTGAAGAACAAACCCAGAGCGCCTGGATCAGAGCATTTGAGCAGGGAGGGTGGCTCTGAACACTGGCTGGTCCAGGAGGGACCAACCCTGGGCAGCTCATCCCTGACCCTCCACTTGCTGTGTGCAGTGTAATTTAGAGCAGAAAGATACTCAGTGCTGTCTTCATTCTCCCAAAGCAGGTATTTCACTGAGTTTATGTCATTAAAAGGATATAGCTTCAAAACCAGCAAGACCTCCAGTGGAATAAATTGCCCTCAGGCAGCTTAATTGGACATTTAAAAGTCAAAAAAAAAAAAATAAATAAAAAATTAGAGTGTAAAAGAGAAGATTGAAAAAATATTTTAGTGGGAACATCTGGTTTTAGAATTAATAAGTGATGCAAAGAGGTAAATGTTAACTAGTGTCAGCAAATTACCTCTCATAAAAGCAATAGAAAAGAAATCATAGCCATGAAAAAAGCATTATTCATTAAAACCAGAAGGACAGGTAGAGATTAAAAGAACTTTTCTCAAACGCCAGCTTTTCACAGATGGGCTTTCAAAAGCTTCATTATCCAACAAAGGGTTGGGTTTCTTTCCCCTTTTAATTTACAGCATTTACACCCTAGGCCCCTAACTCACAGCCAAATGAATGAATTCATTAACTCTGGCATAAGATCTGAATAAAAACATCCAGCTCCATAAGTTTTATTCTGTATTTCCCTCTGAAACACCCACCAGTGCAGCTGTGATGTGATCAGTGTGCTCTGGGCTTTTCCCCCTCATCTTCTGTGCAATTTCCCAACTGCAAATTGCAAATTACACCCTTGTTTTTCCCTTTTATTTATTTTTTTTTAGCATATGGAGTGTTTTTGTAATACCAATTAATACTTTGGCTTGGCTGGGAGCTCTGCTGGAGTCTGCCCCACAACCAAATGTGCCATCCCCTGCTCCTGGGGAGCTCAGTGGCACCCTCAGCCCCGTGTCCACCTCGCTCTGCTTTTCCCATGAGTCCAATCAGTTAAAAAAACCTACAGGAAAAGTTTAAAAAATCACCAGGAAGTCGCCAGGAAAAGAATTGTATTTGATGAAAAAAACCAGTGTTCAGTTGCTTTTTCTGCTTAGAAATGTAATTTGCAGCGTCACTCAGATGGTTTGTGTGATGTTTAAAATATCTGCAATTTATTTGTGGCTGTTTTCAGTGTCGTGGTGATTTACAGCCCATCCCTGGCTTGTGCCAGGACGTTTCTGCTCTGCTTTGTAGCTACACCAGCCAACAAAACAACAGCAAACAGGGATACTGGGAGAGCTGGAGTGCCAGAGGAATGATGTCATGGGTGTGAAGCAGCTCAGACCCAAGAATCTGGGGCAAGAAATGTCATTTTATGAAGGGAGTTCACCTTATGTGGTGCTTTCAGCAATGTGGGGAGAGGGGGGTGGTTTGAAAGCTTGGGGGGCAGAGCTCCATAGGGTTTTACCATAGGATTTCACCTTGGCTTTCCCAGCTCTGCCCCAGGATGTTTGCTGTGCTGTCAGCAGGTAGGTGTTGCCCTCAGTGGGGTGAAGCTGGTGAGTGCACCCCCAGGGTTGGGGGTGCCCTGTGGGCCAGGGCTGCAGTGCCAGTGGGCTGCCAATTGCTCTGAGGGTTCAGGTTGCTTTTCTGTGTTGGGATTTCATAGAAACATTGGATTTTTTGAGTGGGAAGGGACCTTCAAAGCTCATCTAATCCAACCCAGTGAACAGGGACCTGCAACCAGAGCAGGTCTTCTGTGATTTGTCTCAAAAACCTGTTTCTCAGAGTGATGTGTTGTTGAAAGTCCTTCCAAATCATGAGCTTTGTGTTTGCTGCCTTCCCTGGGACACATCCACACCAAGCCCTTGCAGGCTGTGGGTGGCTACAGTCAAACCCACTGCTCCAGCAGAAGGTGAGGTGTTCTGTGGTGAAAACATGTCCCCTTCCTGCCCAGCACGGGCTGGGGGCTGTCTGAGGAGAGCTGCTGCTTTCCCAGCTTCTCAGGAAAGAATCTGAAGTATCTGGATTGAAAACTTGACTGAACACCAGAGGATTGCTCAGGACAGAGTGAGTGCAAGTGCAGAGTGTGCCAAGGAGCTCTTCACTGGCATTTGGAGGACTGAAATCAAAACAGCCTGTGGAGCATCACACGGGGGCTTTGGGTGTTGTTTTAGTGCAGGAACAGGGGCTAACAAAGCAGGTTTAAAAGCACTTGGCAGAGTAGACACAGAGGCATCCTCCTGGCATCACCAGGGGCATCCTCCTGGCATCACCAGGGGCATCCTCCTGGCATCACCAGGGGCATCCTCCTGCCACTGCTGGAGCTGCCCCTGCAATGTTCAACCTGCCACAGTGGTAGTTGTGATGCTCAGCAAGTGCAGGGGGTGGTGCTGGTGGAAATACAGGTAAGAGAAGGAAGAAACAAACACTGTTCTCTGCAGAAATTCACTTTTCACCTCTGCAAGTGCCCTGGACCTCAGGGTAACTCTAAAAGCACAGGCACAAATCTGGGTCATGAATAGAACACAGAACATACTGCAGTGTTGAGTTATCCTTTGCCTTAATAAAAATGTTGTTAATTCACTATTTTTTGATTGTTTCTGTTCACATCTGTTTTACTTTTCTCTGGTGTGTCCCGTGGCAGTGCTCAGTGATGCTCTGTTGCCTTTCAGGAAACAAACACAGGAGAGAATTTCAAGTTTTGGTGGATCAGGTAAATGACAGGTGGAAGAAAAGCAGCAAAGGGAAACCAGAAAGTGCTCAAAACACAGAAGTTGTCACTGACAAAGAATTGCCAGCAGCCACAGGTTAGTGATGTGATTTAATTTAGTCCCCCTCTTCCATCCACACTAATCAATGGGAGTTTCCCAAAGAAATGTTCTTCCCTCCCATTCTTCTCCTACAGCCCTTAAGAGGAGGGGGGGAAAAAAAGGCATAAAAAGCAAATTGAAGCTAAAAAGCTTGACTGGCATTGATTTTAGTGTGACACAGCCTGTGAGATTTACAGATTGTTGGGTTTTAGTGGGATTGATGTAGATGTGCATAATTTAATTAGCTGGTTGAAATGGGATTTTTAGGTTCCAGTCCAAATCTGCTGAAGCTGCATCTTGGAAATGAAGATGGTGATGGGTGTTGCTTGCTGGGTTTTGGCTTTTCTGTATCATGAATATGATGGGGAGTTTGTCTGGGGTGGAACAAGTATTTATTGGTCCTGAGGTTGAAGCAGTAAAATCCTTTGTCTCTTTTAGGCTGCTTCTGCAGTATGTTACCTCTCTATTTCTTTTAAATTCACTTCATTTTGTGCTTCTATGCCTTAACACAGGTAAAAGGGGGTGCACAGCTGCAGTCCCCAGTTCTTCAGGAGTCAGGACCAGCACCCAGCTCATCTTTGTCATCCTCACTGTCCCTGCAGCAGGGGACACTTGTTAGCACCCTGCAGGCTTGTTCAGCCTCGGGCACTGTACCTTACTGGCTGCTTGGCAGAGCAGCTGTGGCTTTGAAAGGGCATTCCTCCACCTAGTGAAACTTGCAGAGTTCTGATCTATTCAAGATCCTGAAGTTGGGGCAGGTTTCCACTGAGCAGAACTGGATGTGCTGCTGCCTGCAGCACAAGTACAGCAGAGTTGCATTGCCTGTCCCACATCACTGCTCTCTGGAGCTGGGCTGAACTCCTCTTTGGCTGGCTCCTCAGAGCTCTCAAGAGTAAAAAGAAATTAAAATACCAGTGTTAACAGTAAGAATTTTATCCTTATCATTTCATACAGACCTTAGTGCCTAATCCTTTCCATGCAAAGGGTGAACATGAAGGAAACTTAAGGCTGAAGTTTGTTTTGTTTGATGTAGCTGACAGTGAAATTCCTCCTCTGTAGCAGAGACAGAGGCAGTGTGGGATTAGATAATAGCATCCCAGCCTTGGCAACACTCATTTCTAGCTATGCTCAGTGGAGAGATCAATGACCATTAATTCCTGGGTTTCCATCTTCTGTCTGAGCTTCTCCTTTGTGTGCTGAGCCACAGGCTGTGAGGAGCTGAAGCAAAGCCATTTGGTTTTTCCAGAAGAGTGCTCAGGTAGAAAATCCCTGACATCAGGTGTCTCATTCTGTATCGTGGTGCCTCCAGCACCTGATGCCACCCTGTTGAGCTCTGACAAACCTGCCAGCCTTCCCCCATGCCCCTGGGAGCTGAGCTCTCCACTGGCTTTGAATTTCAGCTCCTAGACCTCTGCACTGGGCTGTTTGTAAACCATTTGAAGAGTGAACCAAAACAAGCAGGTGATTTATGGGTGGAGGAACAGCTGCCTAAAGGCTGTTTCCTCACTGTTCCTTATTAACAGCAATTGCCTTTTGATTAAAGGGGGAATTACACCAGGGAAAGGAAGGAAACCAGCAGTGGTTTGATGGCTTGCCATTTGAAAGTGCACCCCCTGAGAGGAGCAGAGGCTTTGTGTGTGTTCCTCACCCACCAGCCTTGGATTCTCCTGGAACTGGTGGGACTTGCAGCATTCAAACCTACTTTTGTGGGTTTGCTTTGGGGTTTTGGGATTGTTCTTGTTTATAAACTCTATCTCCCGTTGCCCAACTTTGGCTGGTGTGACTTCTCTCTGAAAATCTGTCTGCTTTTGGTGATGTAAATCAGGAATGGATCATCAAATCATCCTGTTGCTCCATCTTTAAAATTAACATGTCCAATTTCCAGTCTCTATAACTTCCAAACACAGGGCTTGGCTTTGCCTCGGGTGCAGCACTGCAGGAATCTGATCAGTCTTGGTGGTACTCCTGTCCTGGGCTGCATTATTGCACAGAGCCTTTGCTATTTTTAACCTGTTAATTTCAGAGTTCTGTTTCATTAGGTGGACAACAACTGACTCACTGTAATCTGCTGGCTGTCGTCAACAGACAGAAATATGCTCCTGGTATTTAATTTCCCATTTGGGCAGAAGGAAAAGGGCAAGCTGTAGCTGAATGCAAAATTGGGCACCACCTCCTCACCCTAATTGCATTTCTCTTTGGCTGCTGCTGTCCAGATCATTCCTGGAGGGAAATTAATTCCTAGGAAAGTCAAAGTGGAGCAGGAATGTAGCTTGGTGAGGTCAGTCTTGGGGTGGTTTGAATGCCCCATGCCACTTTGGAGTTAAGTCAAAATACTTGTGGTTACAGCACAGGAGTGGTTTATGTGTGCATACCATGCTTTCAGCTCCAGGTGTATTTTCTCTCTGGAGGCACAGAGGACTATTCATCCTTTTGTAGATGACACAGAAACAGCAGAATGGGTTTGCAGTGTGGGGCTGTGGTGTCTAGAAATGATTCTGTTATAGACTGACACGGCTCTGATGCACAAGGAAAGGAGTCATCATGGTTCTTTTATTTTGGGAAGCAAGTAGGTGGGAATGAGGTGATGGAATCTAAATATTTAATTTGGTTTTATGTGTTTTTTTAAAGAATCTGTCTGCAGGCTGCAGAAATGTAAACAGCAGTGCTCTGCTTTGTCACTCTTGCTAACCTCTGCCTCTCTTCTGGTAGAGCACAGGGGAGAGCACTGCACAGCTGATGTCCCTGGAAAAGCCCAGGCAGAAGCTCCTGATGGCCAAAGTGAATCTCCTTCCCTGCAGGAAGGCCAGGGATCAGTCTCTCCTGCACCCTCCCTGTCATCAACAAGCAGGTCAGTGCAGAAGAGTTTCTTCTCCCTGCTTCCTAGCAGATTAAACCAAAGATGGATGACCTCAGCCAGTAACCCCAGCTCTGTGTGTTTGTGGTAACTGCTTCATTCTCCTCTGTGTTCCTGGCTGGTCAGGGGTGGAGCTGAACCCCATCCAGGATTCACTAAATAGCTTTGTAATGACTTCAGAGAGGGGTGCTGGGGAAAATGCTCCTTTTGGTTCAGAAATGCTGAGTGGCACCAGGAGAACATTTGGTGTCTCTCTTCCACTTCATTATCTTCTCCTCTGAAGCTCTGCTTAGAGAGATCTGAAAACTGACAAAGCCTAAACTTTTAAATAGCTCTGAGTATTGCTGTAAGAAATAGAGTTAAATGACCTGTTATTTACAGTCACTGGTAGAATGCCACTGAACCTTGAAATCCTGCTGGCCACTCACTTCTCATTCCTGCATGCATTCAGATTTGCTGCCTGAAATTGCCTTATTTAATTGCAGGAAATGAAGGCTTTATAAATCAGGTAAGATCTCATGCTTTTGGTAGTTCCCTGGTAATTTCATTGGAAGGAGACTCAGCTGTTACTGCTGATAAAATCCATCTAGTTGTTGGAGGTAGCATTTGTTTAAGGTATTGCCTCATGGATCATCATTATCTGCTACTGATCAGTTGTCAAAGGTGAAAATAATGAATACTTGGATAAACATCCTGTTGCAGACCCAGTTTCTGGGGGAAAAGTGAAGAAGCCATTGCAAACAAATCCAGAATCACTGTTCTTTGATAGCTGTCTAAAAGCAAGAGAGCTAATCTTAAAAATCATCTTGCTGTCTTGTTGAAAACAGAAATGAGAGGAGAAGGCACCCGTTGAGGGGGAGGAAGAAGAAGGTTTCCTATGTTTAGAAGTGGGAAATAATCAGAGGAAGTAGCTGAAGGTCAACAGCTGCACTTAGGAGTAAGAACCCTGGATTTCCCACCCACTACACCCACAGAATGTGCCTCTTGCTCCTTGTTCTGCAAATACTGGGAGTAATACAGGGCTGGGCTTCATCACCACTTGTCAGAAGAACAACTTCAGTGTTGAAAAGTTCAGTTAACATCAGATGTTATCTGGGTTTGGTGTATTTTATCAGGTTTTTTGCCTGTTTTTTACTGACTTGGGTGCACATAGCAGACACGTGTGTGTGAAGAGCAGGGTGCTGCCTGGCAGGTCACTTCCATGGGGCAGAAAGGGCCTTTGCTGCTGTTTCCAAGATATCATTGCCCTTTTGTTTGGCTTCAAATGCATTAGGTACCAATAAAGATGTTCCCCTCCCAGCAGCCTTTCCCCTCTTTATGTGTCTTCTGCCTGAATTGTTGCTGTATGAGTGATAAATGCAGCATATAACTCATTCTATTTGCTGTTTAATGTGTAACAAACCCACTGGCATTGCTGCTGTGCCAGTTTTATCTCTGCTTCTCAGGATATTGTGCAGGTGATTATAGTTTTTCCTTCCTTGTGATGCAGGTGACTGTTATCTTGGCTATCTCTTTACTTTGAAAACAGCATCCAGGCTGCCCAGGGCAGGGCTGGAGTCCCTGTGATCCCTGGAGGGGTTTCCAAGCCCCCCATGGAGCTGTGGTGCCCTGGCAGTGCCAACAAGATGGTTGGACTCCATGAGCTCCAAGGTCTTTTCCATCTGAACTGCTTCTATGACTTAATGGTCCTCTGCTCTGTGCTGAGGGGCAGCTCTGGGTGCCTGGCAGCAGGATCCTGAGGTTTTTTTCTTATTGCAAATTAACTTTTTGGCATTAAGGACCTCAGAAAATGTGGGTGCAAAGGCTGGGTGGAATTGTCAGACACTGCAGGAGTTTGCTGAGGGATAATGATCTGAAAGTGCTTTTGTGAGCCAGGCTGTGGGTCTGGTTGGAAAGAACACATGTGTGGGGTGTGTGTGTGTGTGTGTGTGTGTGTGTGTGTGTGTGTATGTATGTGTGTGCCACTCCTGGCTCAAGGGACAGTTGGTTATTCCTTATTTTCCTCATTTTCATGTACTTGCTCTCTGCAAATGACATAGTTTGTAGTGTGGTGTGGGTTTGATTTATTTTTCTTTCACTACAGGGCAGTTTGTTTAATCTCCCAGGCCTCAGCAGAGAGCTGGACTTCTCCTGCATTTCATTTTCTTCCCTTCTCTCCCTGTTGTTTTGGTGCAAAACTCAACCCCTGGGCTCTGGGGGTCCCACACTGCAGCCTCTCCTCCTTAACACCCAAACCCCTGCTCAGAAGAGGCAAAACCACAGTGGAAGCTCAGCCACAGTGACAGCTGGTGCTGTGTGGGGGACCCCTCTCCTTGGAAACACCTGAATTCTGGCTGGAATTTCAGGAGGTGCAGTCTGTGAAGGTGTTGTGTCACTCTGGTTACCACAGGGTTAATGGCAGTGAAATAAATATAGCCCAAAATGCAATAGAATGAAGTAGCTATTCAGGGGTCCAGTGGCATTGTGCTATTGTACCCAGGAATGATTTTCTGAGGCTTGCATTTTGTCCCTGATAATAAGAGGATATCCCTTGACAAGGGTAAAAGTTTGTCACATTGAAATGTCAGAACTGGAGATCTGTGTGGCAGTCCCAGCTCTGTGTGCTGTGTTTTGATGGAGAGAGCTCTGCTGCAGGGAGGGCTGGTGTTGCAATGGGTGGAAAATCAGGATTTTAAGCAACATATAGAATATAACAAAGCAATCTTGAAGTCAGAGAGTTGAAATGTCTGCTCTGTAAAAAGATGCTGCAAGTAAATTGGTGATATCATGTTTTTTTTCCTTCACAAGACCCCTGCCTCCTATCAATCTGGCATCAACACTTGCTGCAGCAGCAGTCTGTTGATGGCAGAAATTCATGCAGTGGTCGTTGGGCTGCTGATGTTACTCAAAAGCTGACACTTCAACTGAGAAAAATTTACACCTACTGGAAAAAAAAATACCCAGGCCCTTCCTGGGGGTTGTAGCATTGACCCAGATGTGTCTGGTGTCCTCATAAATGGCTGGTCCCACCCAGAGAGCAGAGTGTGTGTGGCAGAACAACAGCAGAGGGTTCCAAAGGATGGGATTTGAAAGCAGTGAGGTCATACAGAAAGCTGCCACAGAATTCCACCTCAGCAGTCCCCTCGTGTTCCTTTCCTTTCTGGGACTGAAGCCAGATGTTAGTAGCTCCTGAAACAATAGGAATCTTGGAAAAGCAAGTAGGTGGGACAGTGATAAACCAGTCCATGAGCTGTGTGGGGGAAACAGTCCATTAGAAGGGTTTTCTGTAATTGTGAGAACGTTCAGGTTTTAAAACTAATTGTTTCTTAACACTTTGTGTTAGAAGAACATGCTGGTTCTTGATGAGAAGAGCCAGGATGCATTGTTGGCCTCACCTGAGATTTTCAGGTGACTTAACGATGAGCTCGTGGTGGGAAAAGTGCTTTATCCACAGCCTGGGTGCATCTCTGTGCTGCTGGAGCCCAGGGAGTGACTGTGGAGTGCCAGGTGAGATTCCTGCAAGGGGCCCCACTGCCAGAGGGGCTGATCAGAATCCACGGTCTGGGTTGAGCTGCTCACTTCTTCTCAGGTTTGTGTGCTTTGCAGAATCTGGGCTTTTTTCCCCCAGCAGAAGAAGAGCTAGAGGCAGGGAGCTGTGCTCCAGTTGGAGTTCCCAGCATGGCACCAGTCCCCTGCAAACCACTGGCAGGGTGGGTGGCTGAAGAGCTCTGCCCTGGGCACTGGGCTGGCAGCACTGCCTGCTGAGAGCAGGGCAGGAACACGTGCCATCTGGGGGATTACTGCTCTGCAGCCCTGCACTCTGCTCTGCACTCAGGGCATCTCCAGCTGCTTTAGCTCAGAGATGCTGTCTAATTCCAGGGTTAGATGGGAGTCTTTCATCTCTGGTCTGGCCTCCAGTGTGAGCTCCTTGTGGAAGGGTGATGGAGCTTCTCTGCTATGTTGTTGATTCATACCTCTCATCCCCAAACTGGCAGCTGTAGCCAAGGGCCAAGAGCTGTGAGGAGGAGGGGAGAGAGTCCTGGGGAATAATTTCAGACAGTAGCAGCTGATGGTCTCAGAGGTGTACAGGGAGAGTGGTTCTATGTGGCATGTGTCCAGAAAGACACCAATCCCTGTCTAGACCCCTGGGGTTTGGGCATCTTTGAGCAGGACTGCTGGTACCAGTGCTCTCCAGCACCTTGGCACAGATGTGCCAGCTGTGGCCAGGCTCTTAAGGAAAGCAGTTCAGGTAGATCCAGCTGATCCTTTCCATTTTCTAAAGGCACAGCCCCAAGGGCTTGCTCTGAGCTGCAGAGGAAGCCACCAAAAACCAAGAAAACCTGGAAAAGAGTGAGAAAAAAACCCCCAGTGAAAGCTGTGTAAGGTTTAGTGTAGATGAGAGCCCTCCACGGGGGGTTCTGGGGATGGTCCAGGGCTGGCAAAGCCTCCATCCTCCAAAGACAGGAGGGTGAAGCTTTGCTCAGTGGTGCTGGGGTTTGAAGAGGAGGTGCTGGGAAGCCAGGACTGTGTGGCAAACAGCTCCTGTGGGCTGGCAGGCAGGATTTACACCCCTTCCAGCAGCAAGCTCCTGCTGCTAGCACAGGCAGGGCAAAGGAGAAAGGGTGGAGAAAATATATTAATAACCCATTTTCCCTCGCTCCTCGTGGCAGGACGTTGACCTTCAAATGACACTGGTGAGATGAGGCTGTAGCTGGTTCCTCCTGCCAGCACTGAGGGGAAAAATGCACACAGCAAGATGGGCTGATAAGTTCCCTCTTGGCTTCACGTTGTCCTTTAATCTGCCTTAAAATAAACAAATTCAAAGAGACATTTGCTCCTTTCATTTGCAGAACCAGACACGTTATTCACACTTGCGTCAGCTTTTTTCTCTCTATTTTAAGGTGGTGTGTTTATCTTCAAGGGGAAAAAAAGGCTGGGGAGGGGAGTCAAATCCAGATGATGGTCAAGAAAGGAAGAGTTTGCTCTTGGTTGATGGTCTGTAAGTGCTCAGAAGAAACCAATCCTGCAGAAAAGTGAGGCAGAGCTGGGGAATTGCCCAGGTCCCTGGAGCTGCACTTCTCTCAAGGTGGAGAGGTGACTAAGTGCAGGAGATGAAACCTCTTCACACCCCAGCACCTTGTCTGGCAGCCTCCCGAGTGCTTAAGGTTCAGAACCTTAATGGGTTTGCTATCAGGATTTACTGGTCTGGAATTGATATGTAAAATTTTAGAGCAATGACCTTTATTAAAGGAAAGGGCAGAAAACCTCTCGTGGGAAGTTCTCTGGATAAAACCTGGAGATGTGTTTTGCTTTGTCCAGCCTCAGGAGGGGTGGGGTGTTGGAAAATACTGAGGAAAGGAACAAAACTGTCCTAAATTCTGTCATCTCTGGGCTAAAATGTATAGAAACAACATAATGAGGTAGCTGTTTATTTCTTTATTTAATTTTCTTCAGTTGAAGGGCTAATCATTCGATGACATGAAGAGCTGAGGAGTTTTCTTCAGGGAAGGGAAAGAATTATGTGAAGATAGGAATTCAGTGAGTGCTCAGCATCTCTTTTACTTAGTTGAAAATGTTTCTGATAATTGTTTTTCAGGTGTCTGGCAAATTGAAGGAGTTGGGGGGGGTTTTTATTATGCATACAGCTCTTTTTCCCCTGCGTGTGCAGGAAGGTGTGTGAGGTGAACCAGGCAAATGCTCAGACTTTGCAGAAGAAATGGAGAGGAGAAGATGCAGAGAGGTATTTGACTGAGGGCCTGGCTGGGAGCAGAGGGTGTCTTGAAGCAAATCCTGAAGCAGGGGGCTTTGCATCTGCAGCTGGGACAGGGGTGACCCCGACTTGACCGCCCCATCCCATCCGCACGGGACTCGCTCTGTGCTTGGCCTGGAGATCACTGCTCAGCACAGCCTGCCAGTCACACATGCAGATGAGGAGCTCGTGTTGCTGTTTGGAGCAGTAGCCAAAGTTTTTTTTCTCTTGTATTGTTTTGCTGTGACAGGCAGTGGGTGATAAATGGAACAGGGCTGCATTTCTCAAGGCGAGGACGGACGTCGTGTTCAGGCATCAAACCTGCCCTTCTATTTTAGGGGGCAGAAAGCTCACAAATAGCCCCTTGTCCTGTCTTCCCCCCTCTTTTTTTTTTTTTTTTTCTTTTCTGTTCAATGCAACTGGAATATTGGGGAGGTATGATAACAACCCATTCCTTGGGCATCCAGCTTGTGTACTGAACATGAGTTTTTGATAGACTTATAATTTGCAGAGTGAAAAAAAATGCTGGGCTTTAAAACTGTCCCCATCTCCCAGTGTTCCTGCAGCCTTTTTTCCCTTAATATTTCATAGTAGATCTGATGCTGAAGCAAGAAATGGCTCTGAAGAGGCAGATAAGGAGGAGGGCTGGTGGTACCAGTGGCAGGATGATCCTCGTTGAGTTCGTGCTTTGAGGAGGAGCTGGGAAGCTGCAGCCAGTGATCCTCTTCCAGCCACCCCCTGTGTCCTCACCTGCACCCCAGCACTGCCTCACACAGGGCTCAGCTCCTCCTCTCCCTCTGCAAGTTGTTTGGGTGCAGGGATAAAACTTCTCCTCACAAAGGCAGCCACTGCCTTTAGTTTGGGGTGAGGTTTGCACCTCCACAGATCTATTCAGCAGTATTCTGGGGGGTCACTGAAGAGTTTCTAAAGCTCCACCCAAGGCTTTTCATTCCATTTTGATTCAGAATCATTTGCTTGGTGTGGCACCAGTGCTTTGTGTGTATTTTTGGTATGTTTTCTGTCTATGACTCAATGGGAATGTGTTGAACTTTGCCATCATTGACACCACGGAGCCTGAACGTGCAATCAAAGTTATTTATCAATAATTAACCAGAGTATTGTGCTCCCTTGATTGAGATTTTGCCAAAATAGGACAGATTTTTCTTATTATTCAAAATACAGGCTGAAATCTTGTAAACCCCTTCCAGGGAAGTTGGTGCCTGTGAATGCAGAGCTGTTGTAGTTACCAACAGGCAAGAACAGAGAGAATTGTCCTGCGTGTTAAATAATGAAACTGAGCCCTACTAATGACTGAAAATGATGTGATGCAGAGGCAGAACCTTCTGGAATGTGCTGTTGAAATGATTTCTTATGGCCAGTGCTGTGTGGAAGGCTCTGTCTCATCCACAGCTTCTGCTGCCTCTGCTGTTGATGTTGCTGTAATAATTCACATCTGGTTTGTGTTCCCCTGCAGCTCCAATTCAGACATCCTGAGAGATCCATCAGAGCCTGAGATAACTTCAGTGTCCTCTGACAGGTAAGAGGGGTCAGGTCCCTGCAACTGCTCTAGGGCTGGAGTTTCCAGCTTGTGGAATCCTACATGTGATTCTCTCCTGCAGGAGAAAATGCCTCTGGAAAGTCAGGTTCTTGGAGAATCTCCAGAGCTGTGGGAGGTGCCATTTGCTCAGCACTTCTGGATCCTAGGAGA
This sequence comes from Corythornis vintsioides, assembly GCA_025447755.1. NCBI lineage: Eukaryota > Metazoa > Chordata > Aves > Coraciiformes > Alcedinidae > Corythornis > Corythornis vintsioides. The sequence goes on from JAOEGS010004167.1 coordinate 54,541, forward strand.
ACCATACCTGGGTGCTCCAGCACATGTCCAGTTGAAAACCATTGTCTCAAGAGATATTTGAGTGTGAATATATCTGTTTTAAAAGAGAAAGGAGCATGTTGTTTGTCCACATAGTTCAAAACCCCCTAGCTAATGACCAGCAGGAATTCCTGTACCAGACACCTCTCCACGGGCTGTGGACAGAATTTGATAGCCCCATTTTTTAATTCCTTTTTAAAATTAGTTTTTATTTGCATGGAAAATAATTGATTAATTCTCCATTTAATTCAGTGTTGGGTTTTTTTTTCCCCTAACGCTGGCATCTTCTCTTAAATACAGCAAAACAAAGGTAGAAAATGTGAGATATTTCATTACAGAGTAAAACCTGGATATAATAAAGGACAGTAGCAAGCACTATCTGAAAGGTCATCTGCAAAGTGGATAAGATATTTATAAATAGAGGGTTGTAAAAGCATTTACAGAAGTAAAAATAAACAAATCAGTTGTCCTCAAGCACTTTAAACTTTAAGGGCAAATAAATAGAATTATTTGAGAGTTTTCCATTGTTGTTTTCAGTTGTGAATTTCAGGTTTAAGCTGAAGGACCAGTCCCTGCAGGAGGGACTCACCCTAGCCAATGGTGAAGGAAGGGCATGTTTAATTAGTGCTGTTGAGGGATGAGCCTTGTCTTTGCTGTCAGCACTACATTCAAGCTCTGAGGCTGAATGATGGAAATTAGCTGCTTAATTTAAATATGACTAGTTTAACCTTTTTTTTCCCTTCCCTTTAAAATTAACTCTGTGACTAAAAACAAAACACTTGGTGTTTCCAGTGGAAAATTCTTCATCCATAAATGAGAAGAGCCTCTGGCAAGGAGATGCTGTTTAAAGATGAGACTCCCACACGCTTCCCTTCTTGGGTAGCTGTGCCCAGAGCCACCCATGCCCTGCTGGGTGTCTGTGCCACTGGGGGTGACCCCGTGGCAGGCTGACCTTGGCTGGCACAGTGATGGGGGTTGTGGCAGCACCAGGGGCTCTTCTCACTCGTGGGCGAGGAACCTCGAGGGCTGTTGCTGCTCAGTCCTTCCAGAGCATCCTCAAAATGGATTTTGCTGTTGGTTGTTTTTCAGCGACAGTTTCCAGGGCCTGAGGGTTAGTAAAAGAAGGCCACGTGGACCCCAAGAGCCAGAGGCCAAGCAGCTGCTTCCCAAGAGCAAGAGGAAGAAGAGTTAGAGCTGCGGCAGCGAGGAGCCGGGGTCGCCGCGTCGCCCGCTCCAGCCTCTGCTGCCACTGGGCACTGAAGAGAACTCTGAGTTTCCACACAGCTGCCATGCCAACTGCCTTCAAGTCACCAGCTTGGGGTGCTGGTGGGTTTGCTTGCAGCACCCAGGAGGTGCCTGCTGGGGGGGGATGGATGGGGGGCTGCGGGTTCCACTCCCTGCCCCGTCCCGCAGCGCCTGGCTGTGCCCGCTCAGGAGCCATGGTGGGGTCAGGTGCTGGTGCCCCACGTGCCTGGCTCAGCTTGGGGAGAGGTGCACTCTGGACTCTGCTCTGCTGGAATGTGCTTTGTCTTGGGCATGACTGTGTAAACTTCTTCCTTAGCCCTGTAAAGGGTGTCCTTGACTCAGTCTGAAATCGTGAGGTTGGGAAGAAATTGGAAGGCCGTTGGATATGAAATATTGCAGCTTTGAAATAAACATTAGCATTGCAATTCTTTCTCAGCACATGATGGAGGTTTGTAATCAAATAAAGCAGTGCAGTGAAATGAAAGGAGACCTGGAAAATAACAGCTGGTAAGGAAAATACAGTGTGAAACATTCTGAGATGTTCTTGCAGAGCCCTGGAGCTTGGTCGTGGCTTTGCATCAGGAGCTCTGCAAAGAAATCTGCACTAAATCTGTTTAGGGCTGAGATCTGTTTGTCTGTAGATGATAATTGGAATCAGGACCGGGCATTTTGCTTTCAAAAATACTCCTCCTTGGATCGTGGTTCCCAGCAATAGTTTTGTGTAGAATGGGCTCAGTCTGTGATGAATGCAAACTGCAGTAAATGCCTGGAGGTGAGTAGATGTAGAAGAGGAAAAAAAACAAAACCCAAACAAACAGGAAGCTGATTTTGTTTATTTTATATTAAAAGTAAAGCTTCTGAGGACAGCAGTTAGTGACATCTGCTTTCAGGGCTGCCTTTTAGTGACAGCAGTTGATGGAGGACAGGGTTGATTTGTGTGCAGTCAGCCTGTACAGACTAATTTATTAACCAGGAGCTAGAAAGTACTTGGGGAAAAAAAAAAATCAATATGGAAGGTGAACAAAAGAGTGTGAAATATGGAGTGCAGGTTCTGAGGTGGTGCTGAGGAGGCTGGCACAGGTCCTCAGAGCCTGGTCCTGAGTGGCTGGAGCTGGGCAGGGATTGTGAGTGCTCAGAGCAGAGGGAGCTGGGAAGCTGCTGCTGGAGCTGTGCAGGACCCAGGCAGCAGCAGCACAGTCCTGGCTGCCACAGGGACTTCAGAGTGTGTCCCTGATTCTTGATGAGTGTTGCCCTTGCAGACACACTCCTCACCGGGTAAGAAGCTGCTGGTTTTGGGAAGGACTGGTTCCCTCCTTCAATCAAATGTTTTTTTCTGCAGGCAGGGCAGCAGAGCCTGGTCTATCTCTGCTGTGCTTTGTGGGGTTCCCTTCCTGCCAGCCTGGGCAGCGTGGCAGGAGACATTGCCCAGAGAGGTGCTGGAGGCCCCATCCCTGGAGACA
>JAOEGS010004168.1:2046-12212 GCA_025447755.1 Corythornis vintsioides
GAGGGAGAGGCTGAGGGAGGCTGGAGAGGGAGAGGCTGAGGGAGGCTGGAGAGGGGGGGGCTGAGGGAGGGTGGCGGGGGGGAGGGTGAGGGAGGGGGGGGGGGGGGAGGCTGGGGGAGGGGGGGGGGGGGGGGGCGGGGGGTGGGGGGGCTGCCTCCAAGAGGTGATGTGCTGGGAAAGGCCGTTGCCATGCCAGGCGGTGTTTTGGTTTGGGATTCCAATTATCTAGGGGGAAATAACCAGCAATTAGGTCTAGAATGGGTAATAATAATTTATCAAGTTGTCAGGAGCAGGGGGAAGTGCCTTAGAAAAGCCACACCGTCGTAAACCAGTGCTGCTGCTGCTGTATGATATATATAATATATATTAAATACATTATTTATCAGTCCCTTCCCTCTCTCAGCACTCCTGGTCCCTGCAAACCCCTTCCCACGGACACGGGAGGGTGTGCTGAGCTCCCTGGCAGGCTGCGTTTGCCCGGTGGGATGCAGCAGAGCCGGGTCTCCAGAAGAGCCAAGCCCTGGTGCCACTCAGCCTGCTCGGGTACCACCTGGGAGGGCATCACAACGATGCCCTGACCTCGCCTGTCACCGTTTCCTAAGGCAAGGCTCCTGCAGAACACCCTGGCTGCAGGCAAACCCGGGAATAAACGACATTTACGGCGCCTCGGGAGCTGGGTTGAACAGTTGTGTCGTTGGGGAGCCCGGGCACGGGGATCTAGTGGCGAGAGCAGGGGACTGCAGGACAGCAGGATCCAGCCATCACGCCACAGGAGTCACTGACTCATGGGTGACCTTGTGCGAGTCACTTGATGTTCTTGTGCCTCTGGAAAGTAGGTTAAATAACAAACGGGACCTCTTCCATCGGGGCCCTCCGTGACCATCAAACCCTTCTGGGTAATCAGCGTGAAAATGCCACATCAGGGAAGTGTGTTCTAACGTGGTTGCCGCTGGGAGGGGAGGTGGGAAGAGGAGGAGAGTGACTTTCTCAGGGAGCAGCTCTGCCTGGGCTGAGGGTTGAGCTCCCACCACGTCTCAAGTCTCTCCTTCTGCACCTGGCACGGGCGCGGATCAGAGGGGGTTCTACCCAGCAGCCAAGAATGATGGAAATAGAGCTCTGCGCTTCACGGGGTGCACCAGTCCTGCCAGGGAAAGGAGGTGGTGGTGGGAGTAGGATTGGAGCACTGGGGATGGGTGTTTGAGACAAACATCCCTGGAGGTTTCTTCCCACAGCAGCACCTGTATCAAGGATGAGCCTCAGAGCTCATCCCCTGGCCACCCAGAGTCACCACGAGCCACACCACCTCTAGAGCCTCAGAGCTCATCCCCTGGCCACCCAAATCAGTCATCACTAATCACACCACCACTAAACACACTTTTTGCCCATTCTCAAGCCCTGGCAGGTGTCTCACAATCCCCCTGTGCAAGTCAGAGTGACTCCTCAGAGGCACCCCAGCTCTGTGCTGCCCACACCAAGGCTCCTGGGTGTGGAGGGTTGAAGAGCAGAGGAAACAGAAGCAAGCCCACAATTCCAGGTTCAAAAGCTGAACCACACGGCTCCATCTTCCACAACGGAAATCATTAATAACAGTTTGAGCTCCCGAGCAGTTGCCATCCAGGCTCTTGAAGAGCTTTATGAGGGAGTGAGACCTCAGAAGCCTCTCTGAGGTATTATCCCCTTTTTAAAGGGAGGAGGCAATTAACAAACAGCCATTTGTGTGACCTGATCAAAGCCAGAGTCCAGCAGGTCGGCACAGAACCCCACGGGGTGGAGGACGGGGGGGAATTAACTGGATCCATGGGACTATTCCATGGGTGCTACACACGTTTTCCCCCGGGGGTATCTTCTAACCCCACCTTCCAGGGGGTGAACCAAAGCTTGGCTTCCAGTTCTACTGGGAACAGCTGCCCTTGATGCTGGTCAGCACGCTGGGAATGGGCAGTGTCTCTCCTCACCCAGTACGGGAGGTGATTGGAAGAAATGAGGAGTTTAAATCAGATTATGTGGTTCCTGGTCCCCCACACGCTCTGCTTGATCCAACCCAACCCTCCCCAGCACAACTGGGAGGGACAGAACTCAACACCACCAGGACCTGAGTTCAGCTGGCAAATCACCAGTTTCTTTCCATCTACCAGTGAGGAAAATGGATTGGAGCAGTCACAGGCAGGGACTAAACACAGCAGAGCAGTTCAGAAGGACAAACTGTGCCAGGACTCACCAGAACCGGGCACCTGATTTAAATTTACACCTCCTTTCCTGCAGAAAACATGATTCTCCTCAAAACTGCAAAGAGTGAGGCCTTGGCAATGTGAAGATGAAAGCAGCAGTGAGAGGATTGACCCCGGGCAGCCCATGGTGGGGTCTCCAGAGAGCCCACAACGGGGTCTCAACCCATTTGCTCACAGCAAGCATCACGCTGGACAGACACAAAGCTCACAGACACTGGGAGAACACTGGAATATCTCCACAGCAGGAAAGAAAAGCTGTGGAGTCTCCACTCTCTGGGCACGTCAGAGTTAATTCCAACACCCAAAATGGGTTGACCTTCTCTGAAAGGCAGCCATTCACACCAGGCTGAGAGCAGCCTAAATGGCTCTGTCATCTGACCTGCAGCATCTCACCAGCCAGCCAGGCCCAGGGTGAGGGTTTTGCTGACTGTCTCTGCTAGCAAAGGAGCCGTGGTGACAGCCAGACCTGCCTCCCAGATTTGCTGGGCACACTCATTTAGGGCACAGCTGAAAGGTCCCAGTCAAGCCCAGTCCTGGCAGCCAAGGCTGAGTGCCCACTAGAGGGCTGTGGTGGTGCTGAGCTCTGAGCCGGCCCCCAGCACACGGATTAAACCTGTGTTTCCAGCATCCACATCCCAGTGCCTCGCTGTGTGCACGGCCAGAATTCCCTTCTTGTGTGTGAGGGTGAGCTCAGGGAACTCCTCCTGCTCCGAAAACATCTTACAGACTAACAGCAGCAAAGCAGGATCTTCCCTGCCTCTTGGATGCCAGTTATCTGGTCGAGTTGATTGAGAGGTATTTATTCCTGGAGAGGTTTAGCACCCTCTTTAATGGACTGGGAAGTAGCTTATCATCTTCATGTGATGTGAACACATCATCCCACTTCCTTCCAAACACTGGCTGGGTGTTTCTGCCTTCTCTGCACAGCTCTCAATGCAAAAGGCTAAACCCGGGTCCTGGGTGGTGCCCAGCAGCCCCCAGCTCTGCCAGACTCAGCTCTGGACTATGTGGAACAAGGCACCTGCAGTTCTCACTAGTGAAAAAGATGGAAAGGGAAAACCCAGCGAGTCCCTCTCTGCAGCCACTCCCTCCCCTCCCTGCCTCTGCTGCCTCCCTGCTGCCAGCTCAGCACCCCCAGGATTAGCCTGGAGATGGATCCGAAGCAGAAGGAAGCGAGTGAGCTGCCAGGGGAAGATGCATCTGAGCTGTTCTGGTAATACCAAAGCCTTCTGAGACCCTGAAGTGAGGAAGCAGAGTCAGGGCTGGAGCAGGGACCAAGGGGGGTGGAAGGAGGAGGACTGAGCACTGCAAACCAGCCTCTGGCCACGTCAGCTCCTGAATCCTGCCGAGGGGGCTCAGTCCTCTGCAGTATTAGGTGAAGCCAAATCCCTGCACAGCCACGGGCTGTGGACCCCTCCATCCCCCCTTTCCAGGGTTACCTGCCCTGGGGGGGTGAAAACATCAGTTCAAATCACCCACTTCACAGCCAGGAGCTGCCACCCACTCCGGGTTTGCAGGGAGCTTAGTGGACGGTGGTGCAGGACGAGGCTCTGCCCCTCACCAGCACTCACAACTCATGGTAGCAAAGCCATAGCAACAAGAAAAAAAAAAAAGCTGCTGTTATTTCCCACCCAAGAGCAGCTCCTGCCATTCACCGTTTGCGTGACCTCCTGTCAGGAGGCACTGGAGCAACCTTTGAAAACACTTCTGTGTCATTTAAACCTGAATACTCGGCCCTGGACTGTGCCTGCCAAGGTAACAGCAACGTCTCCCGAGCAGAGAGAGCAGCTCAGGGAAGGGATTTGTTCTTCTAAACCCACCCCATTCCACCAGCAGCGTGGCGTGGAGAATAAATCCAAGGCTGAGCTGCAACGAGAGGCAGAAAAGGTTGTGTGGGGAAAAAAAATGACTGCAATGAGCTCGAAAAACCAGCCATTTAAAAATGCTAATATTTGGTGTTTGAAGATGAAGTGGAAGGGCCGTTACAGATAAATATCAAATATTTTCATTCCCTTTTTGCTGCTAGATTGGGAGGGTCAGAAGTTCAGAGGCTCTTTAATGCCTCAGTAGATGCCCTGGAACGTGGCTGATGGGAAGGGTGAGGGGCCTGGTTCTCCTGAGGCACGTGAGGGCTGGTATGGAATGGGAGTGGTGGAGGAGCTCCTTGTGTTCTGCTGAGCCCAGTTCCAGCAGCACGGGTCACACTTGTTCCCCATCACCCCAGGATAAATGTCCTGACTGCAAGAGACACAGTGAAATGTATTCCACAGCTCTTCATTTTGTACAGCAGCCATGGAAAGAGCTCCTCTCCCCACTCTTTTTTGTCCCTGTGCAGAGATAAAATCCTTTCTCTACAGTTCTCCTGGCCGTGCTGCCTGCTGGAGACACTGCTGCCCTAATCCTGACGTGCTCAGCATCACTAATAATTACACTCACATCTTCTGCTTGGTTTTTTTTTTTTTTCACCCCAGAATAATGAAGTTAAAAGGCCACTTTGGCATAAATTCACTCTCTGTTGCCCCAAGTGAAGCGAGCTCCTCCTGGTGCTGCTGCACACCAGGGATTGCTGCTGGCAAAGGCCAAATGAACACCAGCCCAGTGTTAATTTATTCCCCTTATCCCCCCAAAACGTTGCTGGGTGTGAGGCAGTGATGCTGAGCAGGGCTGGGGATGCCAAGGGAAAAAATCCTCTGGAGAAAACCTCAACAGCCAGGGGGGTTATCACAGAATAATCCTGGCTGGAAGGGAAAGGAAAACTTTAGAGGCAGGGAACAACATCAAGTTGTTTGATTGATGATCTGAACCAACAACTGCTGGTGGCCTCAGCTGGACCCTGTTTTGTTCCCGTGCCAACTGCTGCACCCCGACCTGGGGACAGCTCCAGAGCAAACTGAGCCCCAAAACACAGGGTGGACACTTCTCAAATCCCCAGATTACCAACCAGAGTCATCACAACGAGGAGCCTGCAGCTCCAAACCCCCAGATTCAGTGCTAAAGCCCGAGGGGCTCTGGGAAGGGTTTTATTGCAGAAACAAGACCCGGTTTCCACAGGGTACAGGAGAAAATGAAGCTTCAAAACACACTTCTCTTGAGCTGGGCTTTGGAGCTGAGAGGAACCGGTAGAAATCACATCAATGGCAATCAGACAAACCCCTCAGATGGCCCTTTTGGGTCCATCAAACTCAACCTGAAAGCACCATCTCCAATCTCCAATGCTGAGAGGTTCACCCTTCAGGGGCCCAGAGCCCCTGAGCCTGGTGAGGAACAGCCTGGCACTCAGTGGCACAGGCAGTGCCAGGGGCTGGAGCCCAGTGCCTCTGTGCTTTGAGCTGGACTGAGACCCAGCAAACACTCACACAAGCTAAAGGCAGTTGGAACACGTCCAGTTTTGATGCCATTTATCCACAAGCAGTCTTGAAACAGCCATCAGACGTGGCACATCTGTCCACTCCCATGGCCTCAGCCCAGCCCAGTTAAGCACAGCTCAGTTTGGCTCAGCTCAGCTCCAGAGCTGTCCATAGTTTCACCCCCAGCACAACTCCCAGCACAGCACAGTCACAATTTCAAGAGCCATGACACAACCTGCTGCAAATGAAACCTTAAATCCACTCAAAGATCCAACGTGCACAAAGGAGAAACCTCCAGAAAGCTCCAACACCTCCTGCCAGGCTCCTTTTGTCCCTCCAGCAAGAAGGTTCTAGCTCTGAAGTGATGGAGGAGCCTGGTGTGTCTCCAGCTGCTGACAGCAACCCCACATCTGGCACCTTAGCCCCTGGCAAAGGACCCTTGAGCCAATGCCCCTTTAGGGTGCCACTGGGCACAGCTCAGAGCTCCAGCTGCCAGCAGTGCACAGCACAAAGTCCTGCTCTTCTTGCCACCAGCAGCAAGGTTTGGGGTCAGAGGCAGGTTTGGGTGTGCTGGGAGGAAAACCCCACACTGCCTTCCAGTGCAGACTGTGGGGAGCACGTGAGGCACTGTTCTTTTCACAGCCAGTTTCCATGGTGCACAGAGGTGCCCAGAGATAATTCTGCAGCTGCAGCACTTCAGTAAATGGCAGGGGCTGGGTGTCACCCTGTGGCACTCTGCCCCACCCTTTCCCAGAGCAAAATCCAGGGGTTTATCACTCCTGTTGGGCAACAGAGACTCTCCCACTTCACCACCAGAGCTGCTGAACTCGGAGTTGCTGGTCAGTTTAAGAGGGGGCTGGAGCAACAGGAGCAGGGCTGGGATTCACACCCCATCTGCTCAAGGTCCCAGGCAGTTGGGAGGAGGAAAACAACTAAATTCCTGTTTGCTGTGGTTATTTTTAAGACAGTTCCTTAGGAGACCTGTCCATGGAAAGCAGCACAGACCAACATAAGCATCAGAGCCACCTCTGCTCCTCCCCACCAGCACAACTCTGAACCCTTTCTCTTCCTCCAAGCCCAGAGGCACTGCTCTCCCCACTTCCAACACCAGCACTCGCCCTCCTTGGCCAGAGCCTGGCCCTCCTGGACAAAGCAGCCCCTTCCCAGAAGCATCCTCTGAGGTCAGGGTGCCAAGCAGCAGCCACTCCCATCACCCCGTGCCCCACGCAGGACTCACCTGCTCCTGGGAGTTCATCACCCGCAGCTTCATCTGCTTCAGGTAGGTGGAGGTGAGGGGCATGTTGTAGTCAATGATCCCAGAAACCAAAGAGGAAGGTGGTTCACTCTCTGGAGAAGAGAGGAAAAGCTCCATTGAGATACAGGGATGTGGAAATGTGTGATCACATCCTCACACACGTGTGTTAGGAAGAACTTCACCTCCCTGGGGGGACCTGGTGCTGCTGAGCTCAGGCTCCCAGAAGAGCACGACCCTACCAAGAACAACATGACACAACAGACACCCCAGTATTGCTGCCACCTGCAAGACAGCCCATCACAGAGCACCTTTCCAGCCTCCCAGACTAGCTGTGAGGTAGAGGAGGAGGCCGAGTCTTGCTGGTATCTCCAAAGTGCTTCCCTGCCAAGGGTTTTTGCTCAGAGGCTGGTGAACGAGGAGCATTCATTTGCAGCTCGCTTCAGCACTGCAAACTCTTGCCAATTTTGCTGGGATTCCCTCAGGTAGGAGTTAACATTAAGGCAACTTATTAAGTATCTCTGTCTGGTGATGAAGATTATTTTTAACACCCTCATTAAAGCACAAACTTAATTTCCAAGATCTTTAATTTAAAAGGTTGCTGTCGATTCCTCTGGCTGCATCATACTGAGCTCCAGAGATCACTGCAGATTCAGACCTCTCTTGCCCAGCATTCTGTGGAGCCAGACCAGAGGGCTCCAGCTAAACAAACTCTCAGTGTTTCTTCTGAATAATCAGGGATTTGCCAGCACCACCGTGGAGCTGGTGAGCCCTCCACGTGGGACAGGAGGACTGGCAGAGCCACCTGCTCTAACTCTGCACTCGCAGGCTGATGGGTTAGCTGGAGAGCAAAGGGGCTGTTTCTGGCACTGACTAAAGGGGAGATTTTATTCCCTGATGATCCAGCCTGTGAGCTCTGTGGTGTCCACTGGAAAGGGAGCTGAAGCAACCACAGAAGGATTTCCAGGCAGCTGAAGGTGAACTGATGGTGGGAGGTTTCCTCTGAATCTGCCTGGCTGGTTTGTGTTTTCTGGGGTCACTGGTTTCATGGGTGCCTCTGACACAAGCCCTTGAAAAAGAGCCTTCACTGAGTGTTTTACAGCACCTTGGAAAAGCCATCAACTCAAACATAATGGGCCTGCTTTTCAGAAATGCTGAATATCAGAATTTCCCAGGGAAACTCAGCAGACCTGAAGAGGCTCCACACCTCTGGAAATACCAGATCCATCAAATCTGATTAAGGAACGACCTGACCCCAGCACTGTCTGTAAACGACTTCAGCATCACACAGGGTTTTGCTAATCTGCTCTATCAAGAGGGCCATGGAAATAGGTGTGTGTGTGGGGGGGGGTTTCCAGGTCCATCTAACTCCTCCCTGGGCAGCTGAAGCATCTCTGGCAGGGGGTGTGGGAGCTGCTCAGGCATCATCTCACTGGAACTCAAAGGTGCAAAGCTTTTGGGAACTGTGTAAATTAATTCCCTCCTTCCTTTCTCGTGGCTGGACAACGGGTTCAGAGCACTTCTCTCTGGGTATTAAGCACCCAAAAATCACCCATTGTTCTGCTGAGCAAAGCTGTTATTCTGATGGGAAGATGCTGAAATCCCAGTGCAAGGGGTGCTTCTCCCAGCTGATTCTGCAGTGAAGGCCAGGCAGGGACAATATCTGCCACCTCCCTGGGTCACCAGCACTTGAGAGCTGAGGGGGACAGAGGTGGAGCTGCTCCTCCCCTGCAGCAGGGGTGTGGATGTGGGTGGGATGAGTGGGTGTGGATGAGGGGGGGCTTTCACACCTCTGAGGAGGCTGATACCTCGCTGAGAGATGAACGAGGCTCCCCAGAAGCAGCTCAGTGTCCTCAGAGTGGATGATGATCTTTGATGCTTAAGATTCTGCCTGAAACCACCCCGGTGTAAACCTGGAATATTCCCTTTAGCAGCCACAATTTCACTGTGGATTTTTTGCTGCTGCAAGAGAAGAGCTTGAGCCTAAGAAACCAAAACCTTTGTTGCTTTTCTTTTTTTTAAACTGTGAAAGAAAGAAAAGCTTTGTTTTAAAAGGCTGGGAACAATCCTCACGTCCTGTGTCACAAAAGAGAGCTACTGGAATCCCTCAGCTCCTTTTTCAAGCAGCTCCCTGCACCACGTGCCCCGTGTGCTGGACACACAGATGGAAGAGGCAGAGTGGTTTGAAGTGAAATGGTTTTTGATCCTAATTCCACTCTTGTGTAACTCCACTGGCACTGGTCCTGATCTGGCCACGGTGTGAAGTGATGGCAGCAAAGCCCAGAGCTGCTCTGAGCTTCCCATGAGCAGGACAATTTGCTTCTGTGAAGGATGTGGGTGCCCTGCAGGCTCTGATGTCAGGTATGTTTAATTAGGGATTTTTGTGATCACGAATGAAACGTGTGGAGATTTGTTTTATGGAGAAGCAGGAAGAGATGGGAATGATTCCATTTATTTTTTTTCTGAGTTAAACTCTCCCTGGATATGCTGGTAGGTGTGTGTGCACCTGGGCAATTCCTCCCTGACCCTGATGGGTTTTTAGGTGATTTGCTCCTGAATAGCTACGTATGAGTGAAATCAGACACTTCCCAGTCAAAATTACCTTATCTAATCTGCTCCATACATTTTCACAGGTACTTAGTCACTATTTAGGTACTATTCAGAGCAGAAAGGCACTTCTTCCATTCCCCCTGGGTAAGAAACTGGATTTTTTCACCTCTTGGTGGATTTATTTTTAAAAGCACTGCTAAGGGGGGGAGAGCTTTATGAAGATAATTGATATTAATTTAAACATCTGCTCAGGACAGCCACGTCTCAGCCCTGATCATGGTTTTTCACAGCTAGGCTTGCTCTGGGGAGGATGTTCAGCACCTGGTGTGAGGCACCAGGGATGTGGGGGTGGTGGGTGGGCAGGGGGGAGCCCCTGAAGGAGCAATGAGCCTTTTGAGCAGCTGAACAGGGATCCTGAGCTCCGAGGGGGATGCTCAGTAAGTGCTGGGTGCTTAGCCCAGGGTGCTGGGTTGGGTGGAGCCAACAGGTGACATCTTCCTTGGGCTGACTGTGCCCTGGGAATGTCACCCCCGATGGATGCAGTGTAAAGGTCAGGTTTGTTCCCAGTGAGGCCAAAGGACAAAACTTCTCCTGACCTAACTGGAAAGAGGGATCAGGCCCTGAGCTGGCAGAGTGGGAAGAGCTGCAGCAACCTGGGCTAATAAACATCACGTAGGGTTATTTAAATTAGAGTAGATTTAGACTGGATCTGAGGAAGAAGTTGTTTCCCTTGAGGGTGGTGGAGCAGTGGCACAGGCTCCCCAGGGAGGTGGTTGAGGCCCCATCCCT
>JAOEGS010004171.1:0-17526 GCA_025447755.1 Corythornis vintsioides
AACCTCCCTGGGCAGCCCCTGCCAGGCTCTGGCACCCTCACTGGGAAAAAGTTTTTCCTTGTGTTTCCCCTAAACCTTTTGAGCTCCAGCTGACTCCCATTGCCTCTTGTCCTGTCACTGGGTGACACTGAGCAGAGTCTGGCTCCATCCTAGAAGAGTCTGTCAGGGAGGAACGGAAAGAGCCGTGGGCAAAACACATCCAGTCCCTTTGACATCTTCAGCAGAGGTTTGTTTTCCATTTACCTCCTCACAAATTACTGATGATCTATTGTTGAATGATCAGCACTTAGTTTTGTCTACTTATCTGTGCTAAAATAACAACTCATTGCTAACAAATGCTGTTGAATTTGTGGTCTGATCAAGATTGGCTGTGAAATCCTTTTGAGGCTATTGAGACCTCAAAAGACCTCCACCAACATAAACTAAAATTGTAAAGTAGATCATTTGGGCCCTACCTTTCTGAGATAAATTATACAGACACGTATCAAATAGTGTCTGAGAATGTTGGTTTTCCCAGTTTTCATGAAACCCCAAATTCAAGTGAATTATGTGGCTTTCTCTCCTTGACTATCTACTTATTATTTTTCTTCTAATAAACAGCTACTGTGGAATAACTTTATTAGAGTTTTGGGTCAGGGCAGCCTGCCAAACCTACAACAGACACCCTCTATGAAGACCCTCTCCTGAAAGGGGAAGAGAAAGGGAATTAAGGACAACAACTAAGAAATTAGAAAAGGAAACTAAAACAGCTTTAATGAAAAGAACAACAATGGAATATATACAAATATATACAAAACCAGTAACCCCTGATGGGAATTATGTCACCATCATCACTGATGCTGTGGAACTGGCACCAAGAAAGTCCCAGTGACAGATGGGAATTGTGTTTAGGAGCTGGTACTGGATTCAAGAACACACAGATGAGGACTGAAGGCAGAACAGAGTCCTCTAGAGATGCTGGACATTGAAAAAAACCAGAGGACTGGAGCTGAGCCAAGCAGAGCAGAGCAAGACCCTCCTGATTCTTCAGCTTTGTAATGAATATGGCATCTATGGGATCAATACCTCACTGGTCAGTTTGGGGTCACCTGTCCATCCACTCCTCCCCACAGGTGCAGCCTTTCCCTTTCTGCACCTCCCAGTGTGTTACACAAGATCCAGCAGTGGCCTTGGTCTGCATTCCAGTCCTTGGCAGTAACTCTAAACATGGGTTGTTATCACTGCTGGAAGCAGCCACTGCCTGTGAAAACAGGCTGCTAGCATCAGACAGTTAGTTAGAAGAACTGAGCTGAAAAGTAAAATCACTGGACAGAATTTGTTCAGTTCTCAAACCAGGACACTGGCCATCTGATTCCTTTTTCACTGCACCAAAGAACAACTTTATTTGCATACACTGAAAATCAAATCACAGAATCACAGCATGGTAGGGGTTGGAAGGGAGCTAGAAGATCATCTAGTCCAACCCCCCTGCCAGAGCAGGGGCACCTAGACCAAATAAGCATTAGAATAAGAAATAAATACATTCCTTAAATGTAGTATAGGTAACATACTTTAAATCTCACCCTAAAATTACTTTGGGCTAATATATTCTGGGTTTTGTTGGTGTAAGTTTTGGGGTTTTTTTAATCTGAAACCTTATGCTAATTGTCCTCTCGAGACTTGGATCCTTGAGAAATTAATCAAACAATAATATATTAGATTGTGAAGTGAGGAACCTCTTGAGGTTTATGCTGAATATGACATATATGGGATGGAATCCCTTGTTGGTCAGTTTGGGGTCACCTCTCCTCTCTGCTCTTCCCTGCAGGTGCAGCCTTTCTGTGCCACCCCCAGTGTGGTACCCAAGAACCAGCAGTGGCCTTGGTCTGCACAGGAGCAAAGATAAACAAGAGCCTTTCTGCTCACAGATTCCTGGCAGTAACTCTAAACATTGGGTGTTATCAAAAATAACACTGTTAACTTTAGAAAGTGCAGCTACTTAGAAGAGACTGAGCTGAAAAGTAAAATTACTGACCAGAATTAGCACTGTTCTAGCTTAATCCAGGACAGAGAGTAGTAATGAAACTGTTTTAATCAGTATTTCAAATCAGTATATCAGATTCTTGATATTAGATTCTATTGATAGTATTCAATATCAATAATTCAATATTATTGATATTAGCTTCTACCTGAGCACCCTCTCTCTGATTGATAACATTTTTAAATGGATAAATAGGGGGAAATTAAAAAGAAGATGGTTCTAGAAATGGAATAATCAAGTTAGATCATTAATACAGGGAAGAATGAAGTAGATTTCAATTATTTAGTCACTCCAAGTTTGTTTTTACTGAGTAAATATGCTGTTAAGCAGCTGCAGCCTAAACCTGCCTAGCAACTACTGGTTATACTCACATATTGCTCAAATAAGGAAGGATCACTGTTCTGGGAACATACACATGATGTTTGTCTGCAGCAAATTTCAGGACTTGGCTTTTTGTCTAAATGTTTCTGTCATTTAAAATGAATAGAACAGGACTTCATGTGATTCTGTGCACCTTACAGTTCACAGGTTGCTAGAAATGTAGAACTACTCATCTAATAACCAAAAAAAAATACGTTTGAATGCTCTTTTTCCAAATTGATATGTCATCTAGGTTCACCTCTTAATCAATTTGCATTTTTTAAGATACTATTTACAGCTTTATTTTTATTGTAAAATACCTTTATTTGTTTCTATAGCACTGACTTAAGAGTCACAATGTCAGTTACAGCATGAGAGTAAGAAATGTTTTCTGTTTGTATATTGACTTGCTTCCAGAGTTTCCTAAACACTTATCAGAGCCCTTCTTAAAGTACTTGTATGAAGATATAATACAAAATAATTTATATTTTATTTGTGAGTGATTACCATGTAGCATCTGAGTAGCATCTGTTTAACAGACTTCCTATAGGCATAATTGCCAACAGCAGTTGCAACTCCTCCTGTCACAGTGTATTTCAAGAGAAGTACTTTTGCATAAATCATCAGATGGTCTTTAAATAATTCAAATGCAAGGTTCTAAACAAATCCCTTGTAAGACCTTAAAGAATGATCAAGAACTCATGAGCCCTTAGCCTACATCTCAGCAATGTAACACAAGCACTGAGAACAGAAACTGAGTGTTCCCTTTGTGTTCTATATTGCTTAAATATACCTGAGTTATTAAGGAATAGTTTCAGTCATCCTTCCTGAATGTATGTTTCAAAAAATATCTTTTTAATCTCATGTAAACACTTTGTTTAGGCTATACATTAGCAAATGCTGAACTTTTGAATCCTGTAAGAAATAGATTAGGAAATCCTGTCCCTCTGGAAGGCATTGAAATTAAAATTAAATTAAAATTTTTAAAGTCAGTTTTCTGCCTGTGTGTAAACAAGTCATAATGGATGTATTCTGTTCCCTTTGAAAGGCTTTATTGGTGATCCCTTTGCCAGCTGAACTACAAACCAGGGAGA
This sequence comes from Corythornis vintsioides, assembly GCA_025447755.1. Lineage (NCBI taxonomy): Eukaryota > Metazoa > Chordata > Aves > Coraciiformes > Alcedinidae > Corythornis > Corythornis vintsioides. Next base: position 3,475 of record JAOEGS010004171.1, read on the forward strand.
AATACCAAGGATGAGTAAAGGCTTCTGGAAATGTATTTTTGTTTAGTTTCTAACTTTGGTTAAACGACCTAAATCAGCTGTCACAAGTAAAATATCAGTAGAGAAGAGCTTGCTATTCTAACCTGAAATTTAGAGAAGTTAGCAAAGCAAGCAAATAGGGTGTGGTTTATTTGTTATTTTTTTACAATAGTTTTTTTTTTCTCTTACACATTACATAACAATAGTTGGATTTTATAGGCAATTAACACGTAAAATGCTATTAGGTTTAAAAGGATCATTTTAGACTAGTATCAGGAAGAAGTTATTTCCCTTGAGGGGGGTGGATCAGTGGAATAGGCTCCCATTATAGAGATATTCCAGGTGAGATTGGCCAAGGCTCTGAGCAGCCTGCTCTAGTTGAGGGTGTCCCTGCTCCCTGCAGGGGGGCTGCACTAGATGCCCTTTGGAGCTCCCTTCCAGCCCTAACCGTTCTATGATTCTATTTCAGAGAAAGCCCTGCAGGACCTCGCCCCGAGCTTTCTTGTTCATCTCCCCCTTCCAGCTGAGGGGAAAAACCCCATTTGTACGGGGGTTTGTCGGCAGCGCTCCCGGCTGCCCAGACCCGCGCAAAGCACCAGCTTTCCCGCTCCCAACGCTGAGGGCGCTGAGGGCGGCTGAGGGGGGCTGAGGGGGGCTGAGGGTGCAGAGGCCTCCGGGCGCGGTGCTCCCGCCCCCCTGCGTCATAGACTGATGGCACCGATTGGCTGCGGCCACCGCCCGCCTCCCTCCCTCCCTCCCTCCTCGCCAGGCGGTGGATGTCGCAGCCGCTTTTCCCCGTTGTCGTTCGAGATTCGGCGCAAAATGGCGGCGGCAGCGGCGGCCGGGAGCGGGGCTGAGGCGGCGGCGGTCAGGCTGGAGGGGGCGGGGGAAGAGGAGGAGGAGACGGCGGCCGCGGCGGAGGATGAGGACAGGGAGGAAGATGGTTGCGGGACCGGCAAGGGGGCGGCGGCCGGAGGGGAGGCCGGCGGCGGCGAGAGTGAGGAGGAGGAGGATGATGTGTTCGAGGTGGAGAAGATCCTTGATGTAAAGACTGAGGGGGTGAGTGCGCGGTACCGCCTCCTGTCAGCGCGGCCTCTCCTTGGAGCTCCGGCGGGGCCTTCAGGGGGGCGGCTTCACCCTGCGGGGATGGGGCTGGGCGGGCAGCCCGGTCACCTCCTGACTGATCCAGCTCTGCAGCCCTCAGCATGGGAGAGACATGGAGCTGATGGAGCGGGACCAGAGGAGGCCACAAAGATGATCAGAGGCTGAAACAGCTCTGCTATGGGGACAGGCTGAAGGAGCTGGGGTTGTTCAGCCTGGAGAAGAGAAGGCTCTGGGGAGATCTTAGAGCCACCTTCCAGTACCTGCAGGGGCTCCAGGAAGGCTGGAGAGGGGCTGTTTCCAAGGGCCTGGAGTGAAAGGATGAGGGATAATGGATAATGGGTTTAAAAAATAGCAGCTCCTTTTTCTTTATAATCTATTGCATGTTGTGCCTAATTCTGCAAGGTTATTTTTTTTTTGTTGAGTATAATGGAGAACTTGGAGGGGGATGTTAAGTGAGACTGTGTCTACTGGCTTATAAAATGTGTGAAGACCTCTTAAAATAAGACTTCTTCCAATTCAAATAGCTAGCTGCAGTCATCTTAGTTTTGTTTAAACAGAAATGCTGTAGCTTCTTTCTCTGAAAGCTGCATACACTGAACTTCTTACACAATTACCTAAACTCCACATACAAACAATAATTAACACAGCTTTTTCCATCATTATTATTATTGATTTTTTAATTTTTTTTTTGCAAATAATTTATTTTGACTAAGGATTTTACTTTAGGCCTCAGTTATGTATATGCCAGTATAGAATTCTGTCTGGTTAATATAAAACATCAGGGTTTTGAATCCTTTAGGTTGGAGAGCCTTCCAATTGAGAATTTCTTAAATATTTCTGTAGCTGTTGTGATTAGGCTGTTTTGGCTTAAATATCTTTATGCCTTCATCATGTTATACTTTTGAGGTAATACAGTGTTTATAGCTTTGCCTATATGAAGTGTGGGTCGGGATAATTTCAGGCTTGAAAACATGAAGACTCCCTTTTTAACTAGGGGTTGGAAGATCATAGAGTTAAACCCCCCCTACCAGCACAGGAACACCCAGGGCAGGCCACACAGGAACAGATCCAGGTGGGTCTTGAAAGTCTCTAGAGAGGGAGATTCCACAGCCTCTCTTGGCAGCCTGTTCCAGGCTCTGTCACTCTCACTGTGAAGTTTTTCCTCATGTTGAGGTGAAACTTCCCATGTTTCACCTGCTACTATTACCTCTCATCCTATCACAGGGCACCACTGGAAAGAGACTGCCCCCTTCTACTTGACATCCACCTTGCAGATAGTTGTAAAAATTCATAAGATCCCCTCTCAGTCTTTTTTTAAGTTTCATGGGTCCTCTTTCTGTTGCTCATCACTGGGGGGCTGTGCTCCTGTGCTTCAGAAATACAGAGCAAGATCAATACTCACAACCAGTCCTAGCTTCTGAAATGACTGGAGAAAGCTGTTTGTTAATAAGTGGAATGTCTGCTTTGGACCAGTGGTTCACAGCTTGCAGATTCCCATGGCTGATAGAAAATCCAGGAAGATACTGAGTGGGCCACTGTCCAGAAGCACATAAATGCATCCAGTCAATGTGTTGCTGTGTCACAACTGCCTAAGAGGGAGAGCTGGAGAGCACCACACCAAGGAGCTCTTTTTATTCACAGTATTGATGTTGCTGGAGCTGATAGTAATGGGATGGGATTGGGCTGGGGAGTTAGATCTGCTGATAAATTAAACACTATCATGTCCTACATAACAGAAAAAGAAATTTAAGTTTAGAAAGGTTTCCTCTTGCTATAAATGAAAGGCTTTCATACTACACTACAGTTATACTTTGGAGGCTCCTGTGTGAATTGTGACATTCACATGTGGAAATGGGTAATCTTTGCTCTTTAAAGACATGGTGAGACCCCTTTCTGTGGGGGTTGGTTCTAGGCCACCACTAGTTTTTGTGCAAGCTACAGTAGTATAAATATAATGGAAGTGTTCTAGTGTTTGTAAGCAATACAGAGACAAGAAAGAATACTGTTAAGTGAAATAATGTTGAGAGGTGAGTGTAAGGCTGTGTACACATCTTTAGCATGATGATCAATCTCCTGTCTTTACTTAAGCTTCATTTTTGTATCACTTTCTGTCTACTGGATGTAGTTGTTCAGCAGCCAAATAATCTCACATTTGCATTAGACTTCATTTTATCCAGCTTTCCCTTAATTAAAAGAAGACTTCCAACTCACACCTGAGCTACAAGGGTGTGGCAGTAACTCTGCATCTAGCTGAAGTCCTGCATCCTGAACCATGAGACAGGTGAGAGGCCAGCTGTCTAGGAAGCAGATTTGTGGGAAAGGAGCTGGGAGTCCCCATAGACAAGTGAGCTGAGCATGAGTCAGCAGCTCTTGCAGCAGAGAAGGCCAACTGTGTCCAAGAGTGTGGCCAGGAAATTGAGGAGAAGCTTCTTCCTTCTCTGCACTGCTGAGAGGTGTCTGGAGCACTGTGTCAAGTTCTGAGCTCCCCAGAACTGAAGAGATGTGGATATAATGGGGTGAAGGGGTATGAAAACCATTTAGGGACATGGAGCATAGGAAAGCTGAGAGCTGGGTTTGCTCTGCTGTAAGAAAAATAATCAGGAGTGATCACAGTGGTATCTCTGTTTATTGGGAGGATAATGAGAAGACAATCACATTTTTAGAGGTGCACAGTGAGAGGATGAGAGAGAGTTAGTGGACATGGGTGGGACAGATGGAAATCTAAATATATATATATATATACACACTGACAGATTTCTGAGCAGCCTGATCTAGTTGATTCCTCCTTTGAGCCTCTTTGTTTTACTTGTTTGTCCTGAATATACCTTATAACCTAAATTATTCTGCAGTAAGAAAGCTACTAATACTTTATTTCATGAGTAACCCCATTAGAAGAGAGATGGGTGAATGTGGTTTTGAAAACTTCATTCCTAAATGAAAAGTGTATGGTTAAGCTAAATTGCAAGAGGAGAAATATTACACTGATGTATCTGAATATAGGCTATTTATTTATGTCTGTGAAATGAAATATAGAAGACTAAGTAGAGTTGATAGCTAAAGTTGAATTGCATATATATTGGTCAAATGTTTATGGTGCTCAGGCAGAGATATACATTTATGGATAGAAATATATTTAGCAGTAAACATCAAATAACAGTTTCTTTTGAAACTTTCAAGGCTTAGTCAGCAGTGTAGGATATTTTGCCTCTCCAGAGATGCTTTAGTATGTGTTTGCTAATGTACTTTTCTTGTTTGTTTTGTTGTGATTTTGGTTGGGTTATTGTTCGGTTTGGTTTTGGTTTTTTAGGAGATAAGATCAGGAAAAGCTGTGTTGCCTCATATTCATTACTAGCTTCTTTTTTTTTTATAGGGACATTGGATTTTCTTGAATGTGGTGCTAGCTTTTGGCATATCCATATATTTAAAGAGATGGAGGTTTAATCAGTAAAGGTGACCTCATTGATTTCCTAAGACATGTTTTTGCTTTTCAGTGAAGCTTGGTGCAGGAGGCCCCAAGATGCCACTTTTCTGGCTGTATCAGCAACACGTGGAGTCCAAGCTAATCAGCCTTGCCTCTCAGCAACAGAAGGAGTCCATCTTGAAAAACATAAGGATTCAGACTACTTAATTTATTTAGAGATGGGCAAGAGATAATTTGGTGGAAAACTTGCTGCTTGGTTGGGGCTTTTTTTAATTAGTGGTAAAAATCTTTGTACCTAACTGCACTGAATTTTGTTTAGGTTTAACTTGATGTCATTGCTGTTGGGATTTTTTTTTTTTCCTAATTGTTGGTATTTTATCAGAAGTGGCAAATCCAGCTTAAGTTATACATTTCCATATCAAATGAATGTATTCTGAATCTTAGGGTTTTATATCAAATTCTTCAGTGAAGAGAAGCAATTCAAGCTTGACATTTTTATATAAGAAACTCCAAAAAATTAGGCTGTGAAAATCCATTTCAGTAAAATGACTGGAAATTTCTGATTTTTAACACTGCATCTGTGGTTCTGAACAAATTTTAGTTACTACAGGTATTTTGGATAAAGCCTCTCCAACTACTGAAACATTTTACAGACTGCTTAGTTCAGTATGTGATACAGAAACAATTCTGGGAATTCTTAGTAGGTTGAACTCAATTTATGTATGCACAAAATATATGCACTGAAATTCACAAGGATGATGTATTATTCTGTATTGTACTAAGTGTTGGGGTTTTTTCTTTTCTCACAGGGTAAAATTCTCTACAAAGTTCGGTGGAAAGGGTACAGCTCTGATGATGATACCTGGGAACCAGAGGTTCATTTGGAAGACTGCAAAGAAGTGCTGCTTGAATTCAGAAAAAAAATTGTGGACAATAAGCCTAAAGCTGTTAAAAAAGACATACAGGTGTGTTTCACTTGGCAGGTATTGACAGTGAAGGTGTGTTCCCTATCTAGGCTCTGCTAATGAGGGGAGGGAGAAAAGAGGACACTTGGGATCTGGAATTAAGAAGACTTAAAACACATTTAGGTCAGAGAGATTTATGTTTATTTTTTTTTTTATATGATACAATATTATTGCTGCTCTCTGGTTAGGGATATTTTGTTAAATAACAAGTTTGCTTGGGGACTCTAAAGCCATCTAAACTTTATTTTCTTTTTTTACTGGGACTACATAAATGATGTGTAGTTGTTTTAGTTTGGTTTTGAGAACATAAAACAACCCCTTTTCCATAGCAACATGCATTTGGTGAAGCTGGGCACTGCTTGATTCACCCTCCTGCTTTATGTAGCAGATCAATCCATTTCTGCTTGTTAACCAGGAAATTTTGTAAGATAGGAATACAGAAAAATTAGTTGTAAGATGGCAGAATATGGCTCTTTCTTTTTTTAACTCCTCTGTTTGAAAATGAATTGTTAGATGCTTTGTTTTGAAAATTGGTACTTCTGGGAAGCATAAATTTTACAAAACTAGGTTAATTATTTTTGATGCAAACCAGTTCAGATTTACTTCTGTATTGGAATGTGTTGGATGTCTGGTTTACTTGATTTGTCTGTGTGTTGATTCCCTTCTAAGCAGTTAGTAATGTAATTTAGATAAGTGAGTTAGAATTAGATTTAAAAATCATTTAGAATTTGGCAATGAGGAATGGTGTTTGCAGTGCTAAAAAAATTCAAGTGTTTAAAAATCTACTTTTACCAAGCATCCCCACTACCATTTTAATATAATACTTTCTTTTTTTTCTTACTTTTAGAAACTGTCTCTAAATGATGATGTATTTGAAGCAGAATCTGACAGTGACTGGCAAAGTGAAACAAAAGATGATGTTTCACCAAAGAAGAAAAAGAAGAAGTCAAGAGATGGAGAGGATAAAAGTCCAGATGATTTGAAGAAGAAGAAGTCCAAGTTTGCAAAACTCAAAGAAAAACCCAGAGCAGAATGTGATAACTCCTCAGATACTTTGGGTTTGGATTCAAAACAAAAAAAAAGGACTTTAGAAACCAAGGAGGAGTCAAAGGACCTAAAGAAGCAAAGGAAAGAAGATACTAAAGAAATAAAGAAAAAGAAGGGGGAAGTTAAAGATTTAAAAATAAAATCTAAAGAAGATTTAAAAGAAAATAAGAAGTCACGTAAGGAGAAGCATGAAGATATTCAGTTGGATTTAGAATCAAATTCTCTGGACAATGCATTTTCTCAAGGAACTGATAATGAAAATTCTGACTTAAATCCTGGAAATAAAGATGAGAAACAGAAGGTGATAAATGAAGAGAGATTGGGACAAGAAATTGCTGAAAAAGATGCTATTGCTGATAGACATCTTGATGGATCAGCAAGTAATGAAGAGGATAGCATTGATGTTAAGGTTAAAAGAAAAAAGAAAAAAATTCAGAAAGCTGAAGATTCTAAAGATCAAGATAGAAAAGTGGAAACTCAGGATAGCTGTTCAGACAAGAAAAGCATCCACAAAAAACAAAAAGGGCAAGAAAAAGGCAAAATGGTAGTGGGAGAGTTGGCAAAAGTGTCACCTACTTCACCTGTACAGAAGTGTTTGAGCAGTGGTGACACAGGGCACAAGTCCACTGACTCAGCTGAGGAGGTGAGCAATGTCAAGGCATTAGTGGGGGGGCTAGCAATTAAATCAAACATCTTTGAGGTGCAGATATCTCCAAAGTCTATGATGCCAGAGAGAAAAATAGTAATTGAAAAGTTAATGAGCTTGATGAAGTGAAAGAAAGATCCACTGTACAATCTTTAGGAGAGATTAAAGAAATTCTAGATTCTGAACATTAAAGGAGGGAACACTTTAGGAGAGAAAGGTGTCTTTAAATGTGAAAGTATTAATTTCTCCTGGGTTTTATGTGCATGTAGAATGAAATCAGCTCTTCCTCCAAAGCTTGCTACCATCTTGAGCTTTGTTCTTCCACTTTCAACAGTTGCCTCAGTTCACTTTTTTTCTGCTTGTGTTCAGTCATTGACACTCAGTCTTGAGCAGCTGTCCATCCCATAATGCACAGTCAAGTGCACTTTTGACCTCAAAAGCTGACCACAGCATTATAAATGTGTTGGCACCTACCTGAGAACTGGAATGCAGGGATTTCTTTTAAACCCAAGACTCCCAGATAATCATGCAGCTGTTGTCTCTTTGGAATTCGTGGGGAGCTTCTAGAAATGCTTAGTTTCATGACATGGTTTCACATTAATTACAAACTCTTTGCCTGTTCTAAGAAATGAGCTAAGCAATTACTAGAATATTAATTTTTCCTTACTTAATACACTAGTGTTTTAAGAAAACCAGTATGGTAAATATAACAAAACAAAAAAAAAAGGCAAAAATAAAAGAGGCAAGGAAGGCATTCTGTTCTTCTCTTTTTTTAGTCTAGGAGGCTTAAAAATATATCTATTTTTTATAATTGGTTAGTTACTCTGCAGCACAGCTGTGGACTTACTGTAAGAGTGAGTTTGCTGGATACTTCTAGAGGTTTGTTGACTTCACCAAACTGTTGGCCAAAGCAGATGATTCTTTTTCCAACAAAATCATTACCTGTGTGTCAGTTTTTCATAATGTAGCTCTGATGACAGAGCACTATGTCAATTTCTAATGCAGTATTCTCTGTTTGGGGCCAGTGTGCATGCTGAGCCATTCTTTCTGTTCAATTTACATTCAAAAATAAAGGAGCAGACTGTGTTGTGCATCTGATCAGCATCAGAAATCTGAAATAGAATTCAGGATTACTGATTTTAGCAGCCCATCTGTATAGCAAATATCTGGTAATCCCCTTAGGAGAAGTTTTGGGTCTTTTCCTAACATTGGGCATGTGCCAAGGTTAACATCTGTCTGTGCTACTAGTTAATCATGTCATGATCAAAAGCTGTTGGAGAGAGAGGTTTGGTGAGAAAGATAAAGTCTCAGCTGTGCTGGCACATTGATACACCACATTTATCTATATTTTGGGCTTGGACTAGATCTTTAGAGCTCACTTCCAACCCCAGAAACTCTTGTGGCACTCTTGAGGCCCCATCCCTGGAGCTATTGCAGGTGAGGTTGGCCAAGGCTCTGAGCAGCCTGCTCTAGTTGAGGGTGTCCCTGCTCCCTGCAGGGGGGCTGCACTAGATGACCTTTGGAGCTCCCTTCCAGCCCTAAACATTCTGTGATTCTGATTCTGTGATTATAAAGTTTTTCTATGCCAAAGAAGTGGTAGCCTTTAAGGATAAATTCAGTGTATAGCTCTTGTGGGGACTTTTTTAGGCACAGCTTTTCAGAAAGCTGATTTATTCCATGCAGCAAGTTAGTGTCAGGGGCTGGTTTTGGCATACCTGCACTTCATGCCATGGAACACCTTGCAGTAAAAATCTGATTTGAAGTTGTTTTCTTTTGGAAATAACATCTCTCCTCATATTGAAGAAGTCTTTAGAGATTTAACATCTGACTCACCTGTACAATTCTTTCCTTAGGAATATCCACAAGTCTGTAATGTACAGGTTTCAGTAGTACTGTTTGTAAACATTTGTTTTTGGGAGGGGAAATAGGAGTTTAGTTTTTGTGATTTTCTCTACAACTTAAATTTGCTCATTGTTCTCATTGTCAGGAGAAAGAAGTAAAGAAAACTGAAACAAAAGAAAAATCTCAAAAAAAAGAGCCTGAAAAAGAAGAAAAGAGCAAAAAAGAGCAAAAGAGCCTAAAAAGTAAGTGCTGACATCTTCAAAGAGAGCAGAGAATGACATTCTCTTGCTCTCTTCAGGACATTCTCCTTTTATTTCTACAAGAGTGGATATTGTATAGTTTTGTACTAGAAACAAGAAACAAGAATTTATGCTTTTATTTTAGGAAGCAAAAGTCTGCTGTTTAATGACTTTGTTAATACATGATTCATGAGAATGCTGTATGTACTTTAATATATGAAGCTTGGAAGTCTATAGAAATCCCTAACATTTCTGTTGACAGGTCAAGATTTTGCCCTGTTTCATTTCATACTGACAACTGTGCTTCTGTGGCATGTAAATGATCTTTTTATTTGATAGGAATTTGTCCAACTATTGGCTATTTCCACAAGTGTTTTGATGTTAACTGTGAATAAACATTTTTTCTTGCCTCTTTGATGGGTTATATTAGAAAAACTTGCTTAAAGCTTTGTAACATAGTAGTCCTTAGTGGTTCAAGTGGCTCTTGGTAACTGTCTTAATATTCTAGGCTTCAAAAGTGCATTTGAATGGTTTAAAGAACTTACAGAAGAAAAAAGTGAATATGCTGAGAATAACTGCAAAAGAGAAGACTCTTCACTGGAATACAAATTCCTAGAAGAATTAAAATCAAAAGACAGCAAGGTGTGCAAGGAAAGAAGGAACCTAAGAGATGAAACAGACACATGGACTTACATTGCTGCAGAAGGGGATAGAGAAGTAGTGGATGTGTGTCAAATGGAGAACTCTGGTGAGCAGCAGAAACAAAATGCTGGGAAAAGTTGAGCACTGACAGTACCTTTTTTTTGTGCTTTTTTGCATCCTCTACTGCTCCACTTCTTGTCTCTGCAGGAAGCTGAAATGTTTTCTTTTGAAACTCACATTTCAGTGTGTTTTCAGTGTGTTTCACCATCTCTTACCACCTCAGCCTAATTTATTACAACAAATAGTTTGTTTCAAGTAAAAGCATTTTAGATCTGTTTGTAGTGTAATTACAAACAGATTTGTAATTGTTTGGAAGCATTCCACATGGCCTTCCAGAGTCTGTTTGAATGAAAAGTGGAAGGATGTTAAGCTCCTGATCATTTAAGCAATGGCAAGCAATGAATGGTTTGAAAATCTGTAAGTTAGTTACTACTTACTTGTTTTGATTTTTAATTTTTAATTATTTTTTTTTCCTCTCCATAAAATCCAATACATTGCAGATGGCAAACAGCAAGTCTTGAGTTTGGGTATGGACATGCAGTTAGAATGGCTGACACTAGAAGACTTTCAGAAGCATCTTGATGGAGAAGATGAGAATCATGTGTCAGCAGAACCAATATCAAGTAGTGAGTAGTTGCTGGGAGGAAGGGGCATTTCTTAGCTGGGATTTCAAAGTGAAATATCCTATAACTGCATTGAATATATTTTTTTAGCTCTCCTGAGGGATGCTGTTAAAAGTGGAGATTATATGACAGTAAAGATGGCCCTTTCTTCAAATGAAGATTATAATCTGGATCAAGAGGTAATTTTTCTGCAATAGAAGTAATGGGGGAGGGGAAAATTTGTACCAAGTACAAATTTGGTTGGTTTGAAAAGTTTTCCTCTCTTAGAAGTAGCAGATTTCTGTCTCACCTGGGGGAAAAAAACACAAAGATGAGAAAAGGGAATACAGAATTGAGGCTTCACTGTTTGTTACCCATTTCTTCCAAAGAAAAAAAGAAGCTTGATAGAAGCATCCCAGTATTTGATCTGCATTCATATTTAATGTTCTGATAAAATCCAGATTTCCTTTATCTTAAGATTTGTGTTTGGTTTTGTTGTTGCTTCTGTTTTCACATTGGCAATGATTCAGGATGCAAGTGGAATGACCCTGGTCATGCTTGCTGCTGCTGGTGGACATGATGACCTTCTCAGAGTCCTGATCAGGAAAGGAGCTGAAGTTAATTGCAGACAGAAAAATGGAACAACTGCCTTGATACATGCAGCTGAAAAGGTTGGATTGGTTATTGCTGGATTTGCAGTTCTTGGCTCTTTTGCTTATGTTTAAAAGTGTGGTCTACTTTATTTTTTCCTCCTCCTTTATTTTTTCCTCCTCCTTTATTTTTTCCTCCTCCTTTATTTTTTCCTCCTCCTTTATTTTTTCCTCCTTTATTTATTTTTATTTTTTCCATTTTTTTCCCCTGGGATGATGCCTAAAAGGTAGTTAGCATGATATGTAGCAGTGAAAGTAACTGTGCAATTTCAGCAGAAAATAATAATAGTAAATAATCATAATAAATAATAATAGAAAATGATAATAAAAAATCAAAAATGAAGTAAGAGCTGTAAATACTAATTGCTGTGTATTTGCTGAGTCTGAATTGCTCTTCATTAGCCATGGGAGAGAACACTGTTAACTGTGTCATGCCTCATCTTTTGCACTTTACTGCTAGATTTTAGATAAATATCATTTTATATTTTGAAACAAAACCAGAGTATTTTCTACTTACTTGTTTTGTGGGTTTGTCTTGTTTGTTGTTTGTTTGGATTTGGTTTTTTTTCAGAATTTTCTGACAACAGTAGCTATTCTTCTGGAAGCTGGAGCATATGTGAACATGCAGCAAAGCAGTGGTGAAACTGCTTTAATGAAGGTAAATTCAGTGTTTGTCCTGATGTTTAATAGTAAAAAAGTTTTGCAAAGTAATAAGACTTTAAATCTTTAAAGCATATTTGTAGAATTGATTTAGGGAACATGTACTAATACTTTTCTTAGCTATTCTAGTCAGTGTTGTAATACATTTTTTTTAATGCACTGTTGTATCTACACACAAAATATAGATGCCATTGACATACAAAGCTAAATGTGGCTCCTCATCATCTTCCATTGTTTGGCTCAAAGAACTACAGATGTGGTCTGAAAACTGAGATCATCTGAGTGGCAGCAGGAAGAGAAAAACTGCAGAAAGAAGAATCTTTCTCTTGGGTGTTGCTGGGATTTGACTTTTTTGTCATTTTATTGCAGGCCAGAAATAAAGTAACCAGTTCAGAGTCTCTGCTGCAGTGTCCACTTCACAGTGTAACTGTGACAGCCTAGCATAGCTACATTACAATTTGGGACATACTCTCTTAATTGACTGCACACCTGAAGTGCCATTTGAACAGACATTCCTAGAAACAGACACTTGCAGGTGTTACTTTTTAGTTATTCCAAATAGTTCTGCAGAATCACATTTATTCAGATAAACAATTGCAGAAAGTTACTGGATTCTAGCAGGTAAGATGTTTTTGCAGAACTTTTTATTTCTTGTTCTCATTAAGCCCACTTGGAAGGCCTAAACTTGTTTTCTGAACTGTAACTAAACAGGGATTTTAATTGATTTCTGCAGTTCTGCTTACTCCAGTGTCATGCTCTGTTCTAATGGGGGATTTGTTGTTGTTGTCCATCCATCTTCTCATTCCTGCCCAGGCTTGTAAAAGAGGGAATTCTGACATAGTGAGACTGATGATTGAGAGTGGAGCAGACTGTAACATCTTGTCCAAGCACCAGAACAGTGCACTGCACTTTGCTAAGCAATGTAACAATGTCCTGGTCTATGAGCAGCTCAAGAGTCATTTGGAAACGTGAGTAAACTCTACCTCACATTTTGTTCTGGTCAGCTTTGCAATACCTGGAATCTCATCCTTTTGCTTTAAGTCAAGGGGAAGATTTCAGGCAAGAAATTGGATCTTATTTAAGCAGAATGGTAAGAATAAATAGAATCATCAGGCCTTTTCCAGCCTCCAGGATCATCAAGTCCATCCTAACACTACCATGGTCACTAGACCATGCTCTGAAGTACCACATCTCCTCATCTTTTGAACACCTCCAGAGGTGGTGACTCCACCACCTCCCTGGGCCATCCAGTCCAGTGTTTAACTACTCTTTCACTAAAGAAATGTTTCCTCATAGCTAATCTGAATTTCCCCTGGTGCAACTTGTGGCCTTGTCCTGTCACTAGTTATGAGGGAGAAAAGTCCAGCACCCTCATCTCTACAGCCTCCTTTCAGGTATTTGTAGAGAGCATGTGCAATGAAAATTATGTGAGCTACAAGAGTTTGCAGACACTTGCTTAAACACCACATATAAAGATGGAAATGAGGAAGAGGGAATTACTAGGTGAGATACCTTAAGCTATAAATACAGCAATTGGGAAAGCTAAAAAGTGTCTAAGCCCTGGACAGTTAGTTGAATGTAAACTCTTATTAGGGCATGCCAAATAAAATAGCTTGCTAAAAAGCATTTAAAGTCAGAAACAAAGAACACCAACAAGACAAAAAGTCACTGCAGAAAGCTAGGGTGGTGTTGGACCCTTAAAAACTCATCAGCTGAGAGTCCCAGATTGACCACTTGTCAAGGCCTCAGATTTCACATGGCTCTGTTGTTGCAGGCTCTCCAGAGTGGCAGAAGACACCATCAGGGATTACTTTGAAGCTCGCCTGGCTTTGCTGGAGCCAGTCTTCCCCATCGCCTGCCATCGCCTCTGTGAAGGGCCTGACTTTGCTACAGAGTTTAACTACAGTCCCCCCCAAAACGTGCCAGAAGGTAGGGGCTTGTCCTCAGGGTGGTGTGGGCTTCCTTATGTGTGCATGCTGGGGTTTATTTTGTATGGCTGGGGGTCCAGAGGAGGGCAACAAAGATGCTCAGGGGGCTGAAACAGCTCTGCTATGGGGACAGGATGGAGGAGCTGAGGTGGTTCAGCCTGGAGAAGAGAAGGCTCTGGGGAGATCTTAGAGCACCTGCCAGTGCCTGAAGGGGCTCCAGGAAGGCTG
>JAOEGS010004172.1:0-16423 GCA_025447755.1 Corythornis vintsioides
TTAAATTGTTTTGGTCCCCTGGGGGTGGGCCAGAAAAGTGTCCCGGCAAACGCGGGGGGGGGGGGAGGGGGGGGGGGGGGGGGGGGGGGGGGGGGGGGGGAGACCCGGGTCGCCCCGCATTCAGCCGCCCGGGACAATATCTTTTCTTTCGCCCCGGCATCGCCGGGGCGTCCCGGCTCCCTTTTCCCCCTCTCGGATTTCTGTTCCTCTCTTAATTTACCATGAAGGCTAATTCCATTTCTATTCACGATATGTCAACCATCTCATCTCCCCATTTTGTAAGAGGAATTCCTGGGCCCTTTTAAACAAGCCCTTGCGCCATTCAGGCACAATGTACCGCTACAGCATTCCTAAAGGACTAATGAATTTAGAATTAGCAATTTCTTTCTAGTTGAGTTTAATGAATGCAGATCACTTTAACAGCATGACAAATTGCTGGATGGGCCGAAATAGACACCATTTAACCTCCTTTCTCAGCCCCGCTCCCTCGCCCAGCCCGAGCTGCTTTTCCCAGGTACCTCCTCAATGCCCCGGGGGGAACCTTGTACCGCTTTGTAGGAGCCCGGCTGGGCGTTTAAAAGGCTCAGACCTGGGATTTGGGCTGGGGCCGGGGAGGGGTCCCCGCTGCCCCCTTCCCTGCGCTCCCCGGTCCTTTCCGCGGGGAGCGGTGGGGCGGGCGCGGAGAGGGTTGGAAAGCAGAGGGGATCCTTTTCCAAGCCCTCTTCGTTACCCGCAGAGGTGCAGAAGTTGTCCAGCCTGGTGTTGCCGTCGGAAGTGATCATCGCCCAGAGCTCCATCCCCGGGGAAGGGCTCGGCATCTTCTCCAAGACCTGGATCAAGGCCGGCACCGAGATGGGACCGTTCACGGGCAGGGTCATCTCGCCGGAGCATGTGGACCTGTGCAAGAACAACAACCTCATGTGGGAGGTAACGACCCCACTTCCCTCCTGTACCCCCAGTGCCAGCCCGAGGAGAGGCAGGGACGGGGTGCTGGGGCCCGGAGGCTTTGTCTTGTCCTATCACGCACCCTTCCCGTGTCTCAGTTTCCCCTTTCATGCAAAGATCTGACTAACTTTAGTGCCAGTGGGTTTATGAGAGTCTTGGAGGAGCCTCAAAATGCTGTTGCTTGTGCCACACACAGCAGGATCACCCCCTGCCCTGCACAGCGGGCAACACCAGTTCTGCCCAGTCTTCTCCTTTCTCTCAACCCTGGTATGCTTAATCCTGAGTGAAGCCATGGATTCTGGGAGGACCTGAGCTGCCAGGGCATCACACATCAATGTCCAGCTAGTAGAGGGGGCTTTCCTCATTTCCTTAGTTTCATTTGTTTGAATGTTAGGCTTGTACTTTTAATTTATTATTATAATTTTATGCCTAATAGAAACTTGCCTCATCTTTCCTGCCACCCTGAAAAGCACCTTCCCTTGAGGCCCGGGTCTGGTGGGCACATTCCTCCTCTGCCTAGGGATGCCCCTGCTCTGGAGGCAGCTGCAGGATGCTGAATAGCTCCTTTGGGGCAGAGCTGCTGGTGGGGGGCTGAAGGCAAGGAGCCTGGTTATCTGGGTGGGCACGGGCTGGCAGGGCCAGCAGGGTACCCTTCTTTGGCCCTGCTGTGGATGTGCAGCAGGAAGGATTCGGGTATCTCCTGGCTGCTGGCAGGGTCTTGGCCCTGAAGTTGTCCTGGTTTTGAGCTTGTCCCCATCCAGGGTCTTTATTCCAGAAGGTCTCAGTCCACTGTGGGCAGTGTCACTACCAACTGCTCTCTTTCCCCTCTCAGGTCTTCAATGAAGATGGCACAGTGAGGTACTTCATCGATGCCAGCCAGGAGGACCACCGCAGCTGGATGACCTACATCAAATGTGCACGGAATGAGCAGGAGCAGAACCTGGAGGTGGTTCAGATTGGGAACAGCATCTTCTACAAGGCCATCGAGGTAAGTGGGGCTGGGATGGAGCTGGGCAGCTGCAAAGGGGAGCAGTGTGCTGGAACCTCACACCCCACAGACCCTACCTTGTCTTTGGGCAGTGGCTGGTGTGTCTTTGGAAGGACAGGGTGGCTTTGCTGTCCCTGGCACCCAGAGCAGCTGGGATAGGTAGGCACCATGGGGAATGGCCACTGCATGGCCTTCAGGGAGCAGCAAGAAGCCCTTATCTCTGACCCCTTTCCGAGGGCTCATTTAGTGACCTATGCTGAGCAGAGGGAGATCAAATGATGTCCACGTTTGTTTTGGGCATGAAAAGAGTTACAATCCTTGCCTGGGCAATGCTTTGGGTTTGTTCTCTGGAAAAAGGGGATTTTGTGCAGAAATTGTCACAAGGGAAAGTTTGGGGGTGTCTGTGAAATGCAGGTGACAAGTGTAGGCTGCACTTGATGTTGCACAGCTTTTGTCCAGGAGTCATAAGCAGCTCAGGCTGTAAAAGAGCATGAGAGGAGGATCGGGGCTGCGGGTGCTGGGCAGGGAGCTGCAGAGCAGGCAGGGTACAGAGCTGGTACAGCCAGCCTGGGGCTGCCCACAGCTGTGGGGAAGGAACGACTACTGCCCAGCTTCTCCATGTGCTCCTGTACCAAGTGAAGTGCTGGTGGGTGCTGGCCCCGTGGGGGAGCAGGGGTAGGTGTTGGACCCATCACCTCCTATCCCATCCCAGGACTGTGGGACTGTCTTTCTCTGGTATTAGGACCAGTGTCTTGCATGGTCTTGCATTGCTTGTGGTTGGAAGAGGGTCTTGGCTGGGAAAGAGCACAAGTGCCCACTGGTTCCATGGGCAAAGGCAGCTCCTGGATCTATCCAGGCTCCTGCATGAGCTTCCAGAGGAACAGATGCTCAAATGCTCTGAGACACAGGACCACAGCTCACTCCAGCTTTGAGCCAGCACCAGGGCTGGGTTTGGGATTGCTGCAGTGAGTTGGGAAAGTCAGGTGGGTGGGTAAGAGGAGAACAGGTATTTTCTTCTGCTGCAGGAGAGCCCTGTGTGCATCTCAAGGCTCTGCTGCTATTCCCCATGCAGCGCTGTTTACTCCAAGTGCTTCTGTGCTGCTTTCCCCACCCTGGACTCCCCTCCATGGGTTTCAGTTATAGCCACTCGTGTTCTGTGGGCAGGTGTGTCTGTTGTGACAGCAGCTTATTTGCTTTTTATTCCTGTTCCTATGTGAAGTACACTAATATTAGGTAGCTCTGGTGTAGTGAGGGATATAGTCTGTTCACACCTCATGAGTGTACAGACAATGAGAAGGAAGAGATGATATTTGGGAAGGTGGGTGTAGAAGCTCCATCCAGTCATGGTCAATCTGCAGGCTTCTCTCCCTGGGCTGAAGCAACGCACGCTGGAGCAGGATGGGATTAATTCCCTCAGCACAAGAAGCACAGTTGAAATGCTGAGAGGGCTGAATGCCGAGTGATGAGGAAGGGAAGATGGGGATGAAGGGTGCCTGCTGTCACTGCAGAGTGCTCCCCAGGCAGGGTGGGCATCCAGTGGTGCTCCTGTTCCCACTGCCACCAGGTCAGTGTGGGACCCTCTGTATCAGGAAAGCAGAGGGGGCCAGGGCTTTCCATGTGAGAATGTGAGGAAGGGAAGCAGGGAGCGTGTGAGGAGCTGGGGCACAGATGGGCACAACAGATCAAGGATCTGCATCGTTCGTGGGCTCCCCGTTCCCAGGCTCGTGTGCAGGAACACGCATCCAAAACCCGTCTCCTGGTCAAACTCGGTGGGGTCTGTGCACCCAAGAAGAAAAGGAAAAGCAGGAGATTTTTTTTTTTTCTCTCTCTCTGCTTCTTAATCCCCCAGCACAGAGTCATGGGCACACAAATGCAGCATTTCAGTCACCCCTTGTCACCCACTGCTCCTGCTTTGTTGCTGCCTTCACCCGAATCCTGGACCCAGAGAACAGCATCAGCCCCAGCTCAGCTGGAGCAGCTTGGGCAGAACACGGCCTGAGCTCAGCCGTGCCCTCTTGCAGCAGCATGTGCCTGTGTGTGGGCACTGCCACCCTCCATCCCGTGCCAGCTGTGGGGGGTGCACAGCCTCCATGCAGCCTCTTGCCCCCATACCTGCTGCGTCCAGTCTCTATCGGGCACCAGGAGCTGCACGCCGCTCTGGTGTCATAGCCCTCAGGATGCCTTTCTCACCCACACACTGCAAAATCAGATTTATTTTTTGCCTTTTTCAATCTTTGCCTTGAATATTTCCCTGTGTTTTGCCCGTTCCTGCCCTTACTCGCTGGTTTGTTTTTCCCATTCTCTTTCTCAGCAGTTCCAAGTTGCCGCTGCTGGAAAATAAATTGAGAGCAGAGGGTTTTGGCCTTTGATCTGAGAGCCAAGAGGTTCCTGGGGGGCAATTGAGATTGCTTTGGGGTGTATACACATGAGTGCTCACCCACTGCTGGCAAAGGTGCTTCAGCAGAATGAACCCTGCACACACACGTCTGCATTTGTGCAACTGTTCCAGCCTTTTGGTGGTATTTTATTGTATTTGCTTCTGTGAAACAGAACTCCTTTCCTGCTAATTTACATGGACAAACAGCACCAATTTGGGATGCAGAAGGATTATCAGCTTCCCCTGCCTCCCAAATTCTTCCTCTGCAGCCCCACTGAGGTCTTGGTGCAGATGAACACTTTAAAAATATTAAATCAAATTTCCGCACTGCTTTCAGGTGCTTAAAATAAGGCACAAATTCAGTGCTCACTCGATCTCAGGATTTGTGTTTTGTGTGGCTGATGCTTTTCTTGGACTACTCTGTGTATGGAAAACTGTCCTCTGAAACAAGGGACTTTCATGTTACTGAATTAGGGACCCACAAAGGAAAAATCTGCATTTTTAAAAATCAATTGCTGCTGGAACCATCAAGAGAGCTGCTGTCTGCCCGGCCGGGGTGGGGGAGGTTTGAATGGCACTGCCCTGCTGCTCACTGCCCTGGCAGTGCCCGCACCAAATGGGAACAACAGGGGAAGGAGAAGTGCCATTGTTTCAGGGCAACAGGAGCGTGGGTGGTGCAAAAGCCCTTCCCTGGCCCTGTAGATCACCCTGGGCTGTTGCAGGCACTGTGGCTGTGCTGTGGGGTGTAGGCAGCATCTTGCACCTGAGCCACGCTCTCCTATAGCAGCCTCCCTGATGAAGCCTTTTGCTGATGCATCTGAATTTCCACTGGCTAAAATAAGCCCCAGTGAGTTGGGGTGGGAGATTCTTCCCATGCCCCACAGCAGGATGGTGCTGGTGGCTCTGTCCAGTGGCAGGAGCACCGAGCCTGGGTTCTGTGCTGTGGCTCCCTGACAGCTGTCTCCGTCACTCATACCTCACTGCAGCACAAGGATCCACAAATGACATATTTCTCTGTGTGCTGCTGTGTCCTCATCTCGAGCTGCAGAGATCTCTGGGTCCTTCCCTCCAGAGACCCCAGCTGCATGTGCTCTGGAGCTGCTTATTTGCTTATTGTCCATGGCACAGGCCGGGGGAGGCCCTGGTGCAGGCTTGTGCTGATGGTGCTGGGCTGTGCTATCGTCTCCAGTGCTGCAACCTGGGGGTGCTGGGGACCACTAGCAGCAAAGTCTTGCAGGGAACGAGATATGGCCAGGGTAGGGCTGCAGCAGCCAGCTGAGGATGCACAGGAGCTATTCAATGCCCATCCTGATATTTCTGTATTTCTCATTCTAGATGATTCCTCCAGATCAAGAGCTGCTGGTCTGGTATGGGAACTCCCACAACACCTTCCTGGGCATCCCAGGTGTGCCGGGGCTGGAAGAGGAGCAGAAGAAGAACAAACATGGTAGGTAACATGGGAAACTGCCATGGGTGCAGCATCCCTGCCTGTTCTCCCTTTGCCCTGTCACCAGCTCCAAGGCCATGGGGTGGGTGTGGGGAAGAGACATTCCAGGGCATATGTCAGATCCCACAGTTCTTTGGGGACAAACACAGGGACTATGAGACAGATCCCTACTGTGTGAGCAGGTCCCCACTAATTTTTGGGGGGTCACCTCAAGGCCAGTTTACCTACAGCTATTGCTGGTGTGGTGGCCAGAGGCTGTTGCCAGGCAGGGAGGAGTGGGACAGGCATGGAGCAGGAGGAAGGCAGCCCTGATGCACTGGGGGATGCAGCTCCCCACATCCCCACTCTGCATTTAATGGATTTATTTTATCCAAATCACCATTGCCAGAGGCTTTCCTGTCCCTGGGCTTTTGCTCTCTGCTTGTCTCGGTGGTTCCCTGAGGTGCAGGCAGCAGAGCTCTTGGGCAATTCTGGGGATGCTGTGTTCACAGTCAGACTCTGTTGGTGCTCCCCAGCCCCACTACCCACTCTGAGAGCACCAGGTCGGAGTCCAGCAGAGCAGGAGGAGAACTGGGACCAGTGCATGGACAATGTGTTGCTGAAGAAGAGTCCAGCTGGAGGCCAGGGCAGCGTGGCTTGGGGTTCCTGCCCTCACCCCCTCCAGTTTTCCAGGAGGGAAAAACTGCTTTTTATGGCTGTCCATAGTGGAGAGAGGTCGGTTTGAGTATTGCCCCAGCTTAAATTTGAGTGAGCTCATTCCCAGTTCTGATCCCATCACAAAGCCCTACGAGCCAAACCTGTGGCCCTGGGATGGGTGTCTCTGCTCACGGGCACCCTCGGTAGGCAGGCAACCAGGGAGGGGGCACGGGGTGGGTATGCAGTGCAGCCAGCACCTGGACGGGGAGGGGAGCGAGGTGCCGTGCTGGCGGGCGGCTCCTGACCATCTCCAACCTCGTTCCCAGAGGATTTCCACGCGGTGGAGACGGGAGCCAGCACCACGGGCCGCATGCGCTGCGTCATCTGCCACCGGGGCTTCAACTCCCGCAGCAACCTGCGCTCCCACATGCGTATCCACACCCTGGACAAGCCCTTCGTGTGTCGCTTCTGCAACCGCCGCTTCAGCCAGTCCTCCACCCTCCGCAACCACGTGCGCCTGCACACCGGAGAGCGGCCCTACAAGTGCCAGGTGTGCCAAAGTGCCTACTCCCAGCTGGCAGGGCTGCGGGCACACCAGAAAAGCGCCCGGCACCGACCCCCCAACGCCTCCCTGCAGGCCCATTCGCCTGCCCTGCCCGTGCCCCATCCCGCCTCCCTGGCACATCACATCCCCACCATGGTGCTGTGAAGCCCCGGGGGCTGGGCGGTGGGTTTCTGGACAACAGAGACTGGTGCTGAGACACGGCAGTGAACGGGGGTGGGGGGTGTTGGCCCCTGGCAGAGCCGCTTTGGGGGTGTGTGGTGTGTGTGCTGGTTTGGGAGCATCGCTGCTCACACGGGGTTTGGAGGCTGTTTGGGAAGCCGGGGGGATACCCCCAGCTCTGGAAGCTACTGTAGCCACAGGGGGTGGGATCAGTGGAGGGTGGGCTGCTGGTCCCTGGGGCAGAGGGGAGAAGGGATGGGGCAGGACCTGTGTGGATCTGTCAGTGCACTGTGGAGGGGCTGGGGCAGCCTAAAAGCTAGGCCTGGGTTTTACAGATCATTTGATGGAAAGAAAAATTGCTCTTCTCCCTCCTTGTCTGCTCCAGTGAGTGTCCAGCAGACACGAGCCCCATCCACAGCCCTGTTGTGGCCGCCCACTTTATGCCTGCTGGGGCTGCCACCCCGGTGGCTCTTTCCAAGGGATATTTCCCTCCTCGTGATCCCTGCTTTAGCAAACGGTCACCTTCCCCCTGCCCCCCAAATCCTCTTGCCCACTCTCCTCCACCCCCAGCTGCCTGGTGGATTTCCCTGACACCTCTGAGCAACACTGTGGGTAGAGGGGACAGGCCACGGGGACACCCCCAGCGTGATGTGCCCATCCACGGGCAGGTTTTGCGGGAGACCCTGTGCTCTGCCGGGCTGTGCCTTCTCCAGCCCCGGGGGCACCGCTCCCCATCGCCCTCCCAGCACTCCCCCGCAGCCGTGAGGGAACATTCTGGCTGTTACTGCCCTCTGGGGACAGACAACACCCGTCCCTGGGCCAGCTCGGTCCCCAAGGACAATTCTAAGCGCCCTCTGGAGTCCTGCCACACGCCAGAGGAGGGCTGTGTATCATAAAGCTTAAAAGAAGGTATTCTAATATTAATTATAAGTCTAAGATGTATAAAGTTCTCACAAACTGTGTTTTACTTCCAGAAAAAAAAAAAAAAGAGGAAAAAAAATACAAACAAAACCAACCGTCACTTTAACTTTGTAAATATTTATGTAAACATTATTTACAAAACTTTGATATTATATATTATTTGATTGTATATGTACACAGTGTAAATACATTTGTACCTCTCTTGTATTCTAAATAAAAATTACTTGGAACATTTATCATTTAGAAGATGGGGAGTGTGGAGAATTTCATTGTGCTGCCTGCTGGGGGAAGGATGGAGTGGGTGGGAGGAGTGAATGTTCAGACAAGCACAGGGTGAATAAAGAGATATAACATCGTGGGTTGGACTAAATAGTGCGCTTGGGGAGAAGAAAGGTGAGTTTTGGGGGAAAACAAACTTTTTTGCAGATCTGAAAGCAGGGGTGAGAGCAGGAGGGGGTGGTGGTGTGTGTTCTGGCACAAGTATGATCCTTATTTCAAGCACCAGCTGTTGACACCCTTTGATATCTTCTGGGAAATGCTGGTCATATTTCAGTCGTGATGGGCTACTATGCAAGTCTTGCTTGAAAGAATCTTTGTGTTTGGTCTGGAGGGAGCAAAGTGTTTGCTGAAAATCATCGCTGGCTTCTTTTTACTTGGAATTTTTCTCAGTAGCTCAGACACTTGACTGCTGGTTGAATTAAATGAATAAAACTTCCCCACATTACTTACTGATGCAACAGCTTTGCCAGGGGAAGAGGTAAATCCCTCAGAGATGCTTAAGCCCAGCAGAGCCCTGTCCTGGCCTTTGCCATCCTGAAGCCCCCAGGGTGGGCTCGCTGCAGCCATTGCCACGTCAAATCCCCTGGACCACCTATGGGGGGAGGATTAGAACCACACAATCGTTCTGGTTGGATGAGAATTTTCAGATTATTGAGTCCAACCCTAAGCCCAGCACTGCCAGGGTACCGCTGACCCATGTCCCTCAGCATATCTACATGACCTCTCTAAGGATGGGTATTCCACCACTGCCTGGGCCACGGCTGGACAAGCCTGGAGGGGAAGAAATTGTTCCTCATCTTCAACCTAAACCTCCCCTAGGGCCACTTAAGGCTTTTTTTTTCTTGTTCCCTGAGAGCAGAGCCCAACCCCACCTGGTTCCAACCTCCTTTAAGGGAACTGTTACAGCCAGAAGGTCTCCCCAGAACACGGGGGAAACAACTAATTTGTGCACCCACGTGCAGGGGCGCTCCCAGCCCGGGGCAAACACACCCTCCGTGCTGCCCTTCAGGCGGGGTGTTCCCCAAGGCGGAGCTCTGGAGCTGAGAGCCCCCGATGCGGGGCTGCGCGCATCTGCCCTTACTAAACATGGCCCCTCTCTCACTTCGGTTCCACGACTCCCCTTTGCTGCCAGGAACCAAAATGACTGAACAACGAAAAACCAAAAAGACCCCCTTAAGCGCTGCCCTCACTGAAGATGGCGGCGCAGGGAGGCCTCTGGCCAGCAGTTGCCATGGCGGGCGGAAAGCGTCTGCAGGCGGGCTCCCGGCTCCGCCCCGCCCGCACTGAAGATGGCGGCGGTCACCATGAGGCTGCCGGTGGCCCGACAGGTGGTGGCGCCGAGCGCGCCCCGGGGCAGCGAGAAGCACCTGGTGGCCCCGGGGGACACGATCACCACGGACACGGGCTACATGAGGTGGGGGCGGCGGAGGGGGAGGCGGTGGGTGGAACGTGGGTTTGCCTGATTCGGGCTCTCCCTCAGGCGGCCGCTCTCTCCGCAGGGGCCACGGCACGTACGTGGAGGAGGAGAAGCTCATCGCCTCGGTGGCTGGTGCCGTGGAGAGGGTGAACAAGCTGGTGTGTGTCAGAGCGCTGAAGACCAGGTGAGCATGGCCACGGTCACCCCCGCAGCCTCCTCCGCGCCCAGGCCGCTGGTCACCGGCTGGCCTGATTGTTTGCGGGGAGGATGAGGCTCTGATGGGTTCTCTCCATCCGGCTCCCAGGTACAACGGCGAAGTCGGCGACATCGTGGTTGGGAGGATTACGGAGGTAAAGCTCAAATTTTTCCCGCTGTGCCGTGGGTGGGTGTCCCGTGGGGCAGCTCTGAGAGCGCCTGGGTTTGAGCTGCGGAGCTGCCGCCTCCCGCAGGCTCTGCTGGCTGCGGGACCTCCCGCTCTGCTGAGGAGCTTCTGTTCGGTTTCTGAGTGTGTATCAACAGGGAAAACTCTGGGGCTGTTCAGCTTGGAGGAGAGAACACTCAGAGGGGATCTGCTCAATGCTGATCAGTGGTTAAAGGGTTGGGGGGGGTAAGATGGTGCCCAGCGACAGAACAAGGGGCAACAGGCATAAACTGCAACCCAGGAGGCTCCACCTAAATATGAGAAACTTCTTTGCTGAGAGGGTGTCAGAGCCTGGCCCAGGATGCTCGGAGAGGTGGTGGTCTCCCTCTCTGGAGAGTTTCCACACTTGACCGGACAGTGTGTTTCTGGACCCTCTGTTCTGGGTGACCCTGCTAGAGCAGGGGTGGGTGGATGAGATGATCTCCAGTGGTACCTTCCAATCCCTGCCATCCTGTGATTTTTCTTCTTCAGGTTCAGCAGAAGCGATGGAAAGTGGAAACGAATTCCAGGCTAGATTCCGTCTTGTTGCTCTCATCTATGAATTTACCTGGTGGGGAACTGGTGAGTTCACACAGAGCAGTGCCAGAGCCCTGTCTTCTTTTGCTTCCATGGCAGAAGCTAAGGCACTGGGAAGCTCTGGAGCCCTTCCCACAGTTAGCACAGGGGTAGTGTTGGGTTTTGTGGGTGTGTCTGTAGTGCTCTGATATCTTTAACTCTCAGTGTTATTTGGGCATAAACCAGCAATCTAAAGCTGTGCTACTCTACCAGATTTTCCTTCAGTGACCAGATTGCATTTTGCATGGCCTCTTAAGGTGTGTGTCCCCCTCCCGTGCAGGTATTAACCAATGTTCTCTCATTCTGAACTATAGGTAACTTTTCTTGCATTGTGCATTTCAGAGGAGAAGGTCAGCAGAAGATGAGCTTGCAATGAGGGACTATCTGCAGGAAGGGGACCTCATCAGTGTATCCTTCTGCTGGACACCCTCATAGTGAAGAGCCAAGGGCGTGGGGAGAACAACCTCAGCGAGCCTGGCTGGTAGTGAGAGCTCTGCTGTGGACAGCCAGTGGCCACTGGTGCTGGGCAGCCTTGGGGACTTTGTTTCCTTAAGTGTCACTGACAGGCAGAGGTCCAGTCTGTATTCTCTGATGGGGCTGTATCGCTGCACACCCGGAGTCTGAAATATGGGAAGGTAAGTTGTTCAGAGGTGCTTGGTCTTGGCCTCATTCTGCTCCAGTTGATTTGTGTAAGGCCTTTTAGAGGGATTTTTAAGGGAAAAAAAAAAAAAAAAAGCTCTGGCCTAGATCACAATTGAGGGCCATGTTGTTATAACCTATTCCTGCAGATTGGGAAGACTTTTGGCTCCTAAGTAGGAGCACTGAGTTTCCCCAAAGCAGAGGGAGTGCCCTTGTGGAGCTGCTGTTCAACCCATCCACAATTACAGCCCCTTTCCCCCACTCGCCATGTGTGAATTAAACCACGGGGAGTAAAATCTTCTGTCTCCATCACTCCTCTTCTGCAGCCCATTGCCCTGTGACTTGTTTCTCTCTCCAGGGCTCTATTTGAGGCTTTACACTGTTGCCATTTATCTCTGGTTTTGTGCATTGAAAGAAGCCAAGGGGCTGCTGCAGCATGGACTGCGGTTCAGGATTACCAGACCAAGGGTATTAGCAGTTAGAAGATGAAAGCCAAGTGGGCTTATTGCACAGAGGGTGAAGGACAGGGACTGGATTAAGAGGGAAAGGATTCTGCTCAATTGAGCCTCTCACTCCTCGTTTTTCTGCAGGGATGGTTGGTGTGTAGCTCCGATCAAGAGATCATTAACATTTGCACTAAGCACTTGGAGCATTTTTCATCTTCAAAGGCCTGCACAGGCATTAGCTAATCCTCCCAGCACTCCCAGAGGCAGGCAGGTTTTATATCCACTGTTTCACAGGAAAAGGTGTTCACATGGGCTGGTTCCTGGCCCAGCAGTGGAGTGTGTGTGGGTGACCCCTTGTCGCCTGCGGTGGCTCGTGTCGCTCACGCTGAGTCTCCTGATGTGCTCTGCAGCTTGGCCAGGGTGTGCTCGTCCAGGTCTCCCCCTCCCTTGTGAAACGCCAGAAGACTCACTTCCACGACTTGCCCTGTGGTGCATCCGTGATCCTCGGCAACAATGGTTTCATCTGGATCTACCCAACTCCAGAGCAGAAGGATGAAGAGGCAGGGGGCTTCACTGCCAACTTGGAGGTGAGGCCTCAGGGGAGAGGAACATTCTCCTACTGGTGATGCTTTATTAGTCTGACCTAGAGGCACAGGAATAACACAAGACTTTAAAGATTTGGTATTGGGTTCATGGCAAAGGTTTTTTACAGTAGGTTTGCATTATTTCCCTCTCTTTTTATCTCTTTTCCTTTGTCCTTCCTCAGCCAGTTCCCTTGTCTGACCGGGAGGTGATCTCACGGCTCCGAAACTGCATCGTGGCTCTGGTTAACCAGAAGATGATGCTCTTTGACACCAGCATCCTCTACTGCTATGAAGCATCCCTTCCTCACCAGGTACAGAAACAGTGCTGCTCACTCTATTCCATGCTGTGGGGAGGGATTGGGAAGGCCACATCAGTTTCTGCTGAAGTCAGTAAATTGATTCCTCTCAGCTTCCCTCAGTTTGATCTCTTGCTGTACAGCTTTTCTCTGAGATTTCTGCCAGCACACTCACTGGAAATTCTCATCTCATAAGGAAATAAAATCCGAATTGTTTTCTGTTCTCATTCACCATGGCAATGTGCTCAACTAGGTGGGATGTTCTTTTAAACTATACTTCTGTTTAGTTCATCTCTTCCCTTCCCAAGTACTGGTGTGTCCCTTTCAGGAGAGATGAGCTGTCAGTAGCATCTCCTTTGCCTTCTTCTGTAAGAATTGCTGACTCTGAAAGCCTTGGACCCTCCAAGTCCTTTTTGACTACAACCCTCTAAACTCTCTTGCTGCTCACTGCAGTGTGACAGGGATCCTCCTCCCCACAGAGTGTGCAGTAGTAGTTGCTTTCTGGTGCCAATGTTACTCTTCTTTCCACTGCAGATCAAGGACATTCTCAAACCAGAGGTGATGGAGGAGATTGTTCTGGAAACCCGACAGAGGTTGCTGGATCTGGAGGGATAGGTCCCATGGTCAGAAGCAGCCATCTACAGTCCCAGAAGTCCCAGCATGGCAGCTTTGGATTCTCAGTGTTTGTTTGTTTGTTTGCTTGCTTTTTTTTTTTTGTTTTTTTTAATTTAATTTTATTTTTCAGTGTTCTAGACCTCAACATTCATTCCATGCTTCAGAAAGCACCAGAATTTTATATTTTAACTCCCAGGATATACCCCCTGAACCCTTTTACTTCAGTAGTACTAAATAGTAGAATAGTGTTTTAGTGCAGCAGCCTGAACTTGATGAATATGCAGATGCAACTGGGACAGATAGCACTGGTTGCTGTGTCTAGTGCTCCTGAGCTCTGCAGAATGATTGAGAGGAAGGGATGTGTTTTGTGATGTTTCTCTCCCAAAAAGCTTTCCAAATGGTTTTGATGTTTCTTTGCAATGATACAGATCTACTAGTCAGTCCTCTGAGAGCTCTTGGGTTTCCCTTAAGACTGCAGACCACTGGTACAAGTCTTTTTAGAGAACAGGAGTATCCACACCCTTATAAACCACTTTTTTTGGGTCTGGCTGTTGATGTCTTCAGGGTATGAGGTGGGAAGTGTCGTGATGTGGCTGTCCATGGGAGCTGTGGGTGAGCAGTACCCACGTGTGCACCCTGGTGGTTCCTTTTTTATATCTGATGTGGTGAGCTCCTCCTCTGAGGAAGCTCCAATATTATTTTCTATTAAATTAATGTTTTACATTTCAATAAATGCTTTTAAATGAATGAGTCATTCAGGAGTGTGTGTGTTAGCTTGTCTTTCTCCAGAGTGGATTTAGTCTAGCTTGGGAGCTGCAGTGACTCAACTTTCTGTGTGCCAGGACACACAACAGTTGCCCTGTCCTGTTCTCTCTTCATCAGCTGCTTCTCCTTGTCCCATTCAAGCAGGACTTCACCTTCCTCTTCAGTGTATCTTCTGTGTAGATTTCCTCTGTGAACAAATCCCCTGGGGATGGCAGGAGCCCAGGAAACAGTGGTGAAGATCCTCAGGGCAGTGTTGAGAGGTGGGCATGCTGAGACACTTGGCAGTCAGCCACTTGCCTTCTCTGTACAGAAAGGCTGTGCTGCTTTCTTTAGAGCATCCTCTTGGCTCTCTGATGCTATAGTAGAGCTGTCTGTATTATATGCATCCTGTCTGGATATACTGTGCAGCCAGCAGGACTGGAGCAGGGATTGCCTGCCTGTACTGAGCACTGGGGAGGCTATACCTTGAGTCCTGGGGTCATTTTTGGGTCTCTCATTCCCAGAAGGACATTGAGGGAGCTGGCTGGAGCGTGGCCAGAGAAGGGCAATGGAGCTGGGGAAGGGGCTGGAGCAAGAGTGTGGGGAGGAGCAGCTGGGGGACCTGGGGTTGTTCAGCCTGGAGAGAAGGAGGCTCAGGGGAGATCTGGCTCTGACAGCTCCTGACAGGAGGTTGGAGCCAGGAAGGCTCTTCTCTCAAGGAACAAGTGATAGAACAAGAAGAAACATCCTCAGGTTGTGGCAGGGGAGGTTTAGGTTGGATATTAGGAAAGATTTCTTTCCCTCCAGGATGGTCTGGGCCTGTCCTAGGCTGCCCAGGGCAGGGGTGGAACCCCCATCCCTGGAGGGGTTTCCAAGCCACAGAGCTGTGGTGGACATGGGTGAGTGATGCCCTGGCAGTGCTGGGTTAAGGGTTGAACTCCATGATCTGAAAGATCTATTCCATCTAAAATGCTTCCATGATTCTACGTTGTATCTGTATTCTATTAGAGCTGATTGCACCTCAGTGGTGTCATTTTAAAACAGGATGAAAAAGCAAAGAACATCAGCCCGAATCATCACTGAATGCAATGCTAACAGGGCAAATCCTCCTGCTTGCCCCGGGCAAAAGGAATCATTCTTTGCTCAATCTCTTCCTGGGAGCTAGAAATAACCTTTTGTTGCTTCTCCTGCAGTTAGCCTGCTCTGCCTGCAGTCCAGGGTCAGCACTAGGTGGCAGCTTTGGATCGTGCCTGTCGTTATTTACGGTTCCCCAGCAGCTCTGCCTCATTACCCTGCCAAAAAGCAAAGGCTGGATGTCTGCCACCCGTGCTGCTCCCTAAATACTGGAGCATTATGGAGCTCAGGGGCTGAGGACAAGCAAGGACATGGCTAATCCGTTCCACTGTGGCACAACTCAAACTTGTGGCCTCTGTAAAATAGTACTTGACACCTTGGGGATATGGGTGGAATGCTCCACAGAGGCCTCTGGAATTGTTATTGTGGAGTTTTATGAGGGTTGCCTAATCAGTGTTGCAGCAATCCCATTGTCAGGAAGGCTTGGGAGATAGGAAGGCTAATGCTTGATAGTGACACTGCAGCTCTGCATGAGGCTGGGAGCAGCACTGCCAGCATCTGCAGGGACAGAACAGTGCAAAGAGGCTACAAGTTTAGCAGCCTCTGCATCTTTTAATGAGAAAAAGACCTCTTTTTTTGTTGTTGTTTCCTACCCGACTTCTGTGGTTTAGCAGCTGTTTATCTTGTTACCATATGAGGAGATTCAGGGATTTCTGCTGTGAGGCTTCAAGGTCTAAGCAGACTGGGGATGTACACGCCATGAGATACAGTATCTGATGTTTGTTCCCTCTTCTTAAAGCATTTCTGAAGGCTGATTCAGAGGCCAAAGATAATCCAGTAGATTTCTTTGCCAATCTGCCACTTGAATTTAAACAGCTCTGTGTCAGTTAAAGGGCAAAGGGGTGAAGAGGCTCCATGGAGTTTTGATACTTGGAAATGGTTCTGCTGAAGTGATACACAAATGCAGAATGTTTCTCTGTCCTCAGGCAACCTCTCTGCAGGCATCTAATGGGTCAGAAAGGGATTGGGGGTTATGAGGCTCTTGAAAGCAGTGCTGGTAATGGGGTGGAAATATGCTGAGGAAGGATGCTCTGGAGATGGCTCATTTGGAGCTGGGTCATGCTCAGGAGAACCAAACATGAGCTGACACACCTGCTCTGAGAGTGCCAGGCTCTCCCAACACAGCTCTTGGGAAAATGCTGCTGGTGTCTGCAGCAGGCTGGGTGGGCTGCACACCTGAGTTGTTATATATATATTTTTTTCTTCCCTTCTCTTCTAGTTCTTTTTTCTTCTCCCCCCCCCCCCCCCCCCCCCC
>JAOEGS010004173.1:2100-12906 GCA_025447755.1 Corythornis vintsioides
GCCCTGGAGCTTGCTGGGTACAGTGCTGGGCATTGCAGGGTGTGGGTGGCTCCAGGTCGGCCAGGCCATTGGGGCACAGACGAGCCCCCTGGTCCCCCAGGCCCAGGTGATTGCCCAGGCCATCGGGCAGGCGTTCGGCGTCGCCTACCAGCGCTTCCTGGAGGCCAACAGCATCGACCCCAGCCAGCTGAGCCCGTGCCAGGACGGCCGTGCCCTCGAGGACCAGGAGCAGCACAACGCCGAGCTGACCCACTTCTCCCGCCAGGAGAACTGCAAGGATGTAAGAGCTGCTTTGGAGGGGTGGGGGCACCCATGGCCTTTCCGTGGCTTAGTTTCTGTTTGCAGTCCGAGGGCAGAGCTGTGTCGTCCCCCCAGAGGCAAAGCTCAGCCCTGGATTGGAGGAGCTGTTTGTAACTTTTAGTGGTGGGTGAGATTAAGATTCAGGAGGGTTGAGGGGCACAACTGCCACCAGCCTGGCTCTTTGGGGGTGTGGGACAGTGCTCAGGACCTGCCCAGAGGGAACCAGCCCACCTGGCCACGGGGCAGGGACCCAGAGGAGTCCTGGCAGTGGCAGTGATGACCCAGCTACTCCATCCACCTCTGTGTCATCACCTCCAGGGCTTCCTGAGCAGCTGAGGTGCTCCGTACAAAACTGGGCCCCATCCCAGCTGCCTGCGAGCCCAGGACAACCCATGCTGGGGGTGGGGGACGTGTGCCCCGTGACTGGCGACTGTAACCCACCTGTGCACCTCTCCACCCCAGGTCTGCATCCAGAAGCAGAAGGGGGAGATCCTGGGCATCGCCATCGTGGAGTCGGGCTGGGGCTCCATCTTGCCCACGGTGGTCGTTGCCAACCTGATGCACGGGGGCCCCGCGGAGCGCTCGGGCGAGCTGAGCATCGGCGACCGGCTCATGTCGGTCAACGGCACCAGCCTGGTGGGGCTGCCCCTGCCCACCTGCCAGAGCATCATCCGGGTGAGCCGGGGCTGCCAGCGGCCTCTGCCTGGCCGTGGGGGGCTGTGCTGGCAGGGATGGGACCGGTCTGACCGTGGCTGGGGGTGTCTGAGGGAGGGGTCCCTCTGCTACCACAGCGGGGGGGTGATGGGAGGCTGTGGGCAGCGTGGGGACCGTGACAGTCCCTGCTCTGAGTGTTGGGAGGAGGGGATGTGACAGGGCAGGGGCAAAGCTGGAAGTTAAACTTGCTGAGGCAGGGATCTGCCTGAGGAGGAGGGTGGGTAAGGGGGCAGGTACCTCTCCTGGATGGAACCTGTTGAGTCCTTTCCCTCCTGGACAGGAAGGAGCTGAAAGGACAGTGTGGCCTCAGGGGCAGCGTGAGGACTGGGTTTCAGTTCTCCCTGCCTCTGAGCATGGCAGTATCTCTGTGTGTGCCTCAGTTTCCCCTTTGAAAACAGGCTGCTAATCCTCAGCCCTCCCACTCATCTCGACCACTGAATAGCTCTCCAAAGGCTGACAAAGCTCCATCCCATCTTCCAGGAGCTGAAGCACCAGACAGAGGTGACACTGAATATCGTGCACTGTCCTCCTGTCACCACGGCTGTCATCCGGCGCCCTGACTCCAAGTACCAGCTGGGCTTCTGTGTAGAGAATGGCGTGGTGAGTGCCCATGGGGCCAGCAGCCAGCCTGGGCTCAGCTGAGGGCTTCAGCCACCCCTCTGCCAGAGGGACACACGGTCCTGGCTGTGCCCACGGGGCTGAGTGCAGAGCTCCAGGGCTCTTTGTGCCTGCCAGGGCTGAGGCTTCACCAGGCTCTGCTGTGCCACGGCCTGAGGCCCTGCGTAGCTCTCCTGGATCTGCCTCTCCTTGGCTGTTTGCTTTTGGGGTGGTGGTTTCTTCCTGTTTTTCCTGGTGTGACCTTGGTGATGTTTGTTGCTGTCCCAAAGCCCCAGCCACCTGCAGTGGGAGGAGCAGCAGGGTCACTGGGCACGGCTGCATCCCACAGTGACTCATGGTCCCATGGGAGATGTGGTTACCCCCCTAGGAGCTGCCACCCCAGGGGAAAGCTCTGGCTCTGCAGCCCAGCCTTGATGGGAGCTCGAGGGTGTGGTGGGTGGATGGGAGAGGCTGAGCTCTGTCAAATGGGGGTAAAAACCCTTATGGGCTGCCCTGCTCTGGTGGCAGCAACGCCGAGGGGCGTCCCCACCCTCACTGCCTGGCTGGGTGCTGGAGGAGTGTCCAAGGCCAGAGCCTTGCCAGGAGCCCGCACGGATCAGAGGGCTCGGGGTGGTGGCAGCACCTAGGCCTGGGCTGTGGGCAGCCTGATCACAGCTCTGACCTCCCCAGATCTGCAGCCTGATGCGCGGGGGCATCGCCGAGAGAGGCGGCATCCGCGTGGGGCACCGGATCATCGAGATCAACGGGCAGAGCGTGGTGGCAACACCCCACCAGAAGATCATCCAGATGCTCACCCAGGCAGCCAGCGAGGTGAGCCGGGTGCCCCCCTGGCCCCGGGGAGCAGCCTGGGCTTAGATCTCTGTGCCAGCACCCCCTGGGCAGGGGTTGGTGCCTCTGCTCTGAGCTGTGTGTCTCTGTCTAGGTGCACATCAAGACCATGCCAGCCTCCACCTACCGCCTGCTGACCGGGCAGGAGCAGCCCCTCTTCCTCTGAGCAGCTGGCCCTGCCCAGCCTCCTGCCTGGCAGAAGCATGCCCAGGGCTGGGGGAAGGCTCTGCCTCCTGCCCCATTGCCCTCTTCAGAGTGCTCTGCATCTCCTGCAGCCTTTCCATTTTACTCAGGACACAGTGGGAGCTCTGGAGGCCCAACAGCCACCTTGAGCAGGGTCAGGGCCTCTAGTGCCACGGTTGGGGCACCTCCACCCCTCTGTTCACCCCTCCCTGCCTCACTGTGCCTGTCCTCCTGCCTTGGCCTGCTGCTGGCAGGAGGAGAGGGGACCCCATGGGAAAGGTCACCCTCTCCAGTCACCACAGACAGTGCTTTCACACTCACCAATGGTGCCTTGCCTGGGGGAGGGATGGGGTGGAGAACGGCTCCTGGGCTGGCTCCAGCACGGGGTGACCATGTGCACCAGTGAGGGAAGAGCTGGCACCTCCCAGGGAAGAGCTGGCACCTCCTGCCTCAGCCTGAAGGGCAGCAGCACCTTTGGCACCAGCTCCTCTTCCCTGGCCCTGCCAGGGCTGGAAATGAACTCCACATGAGATCTCTTGCACAGAGCTGGGAACCTACCTCTGCCTTTCCCTGGTGCTGCCTTCACCCCTCTCCACAGCCCAGCCTCAGCCTGCCAGGGTGGGGGGAGGCAGCCCCTAGGGCCATCCCTCAGCACAGCAAAAGGGAACAGGGCCCAGCCTGCTCCCCCAGCCCCAGGGCCCAGCTCCTGGTGCTGTGGCTTTTTGTGAGTGGGTCTCTGGGCTCCCTGTGGTTGAGGCAGTGCTGCCCTGACTGTGCCTGGGTGCTTGGTTGATGTAAAAATAAAAGTTTTAGGGAACAGGGGAGGCTGTTTCAGAGGCTCAGCTCTGGGGTATACACCCCAAACCTGCTGCAGTGCCAGGCATTGGCTCAGCCCAAGCCTGATTCCTGCTCCCCTGCCTTAGGGCAGCCTGCAGAGGTACCTGGGTCCCAGCAAGGCCACCCTGCTGCCTGGGCACCCCCTCTGTGCCCACCCAGCCCACACCCAGACAGCCCATCCTGAGCAGAACGGCCCTTTTATTCCAGCTGCAAAGGCTGTGGCCAGAGGGGGGAAAGGGGTCACTTGGTGGGAGTTGAGGGGTGCAGCAGGATTAGACCCAGCCCAGCCCTGGGGTGCTGTGTGGCACTACCTGCACTGCCAGGTGGAGCCAGGGTTGTGAGGCTGTGGCAGGGCTGTCCCCAGGGGCCTGGTGCACAGAGCCCACTGGTGCCACTAGACATCAGTAGCTGGGCCCCACTCGTAGCCCTCGTCCTGGTCCGAGTCAGCCCTGGCCCGTGTGAACCTTCTCCTCACAGCCTCGTGCTCGTATTCCCTGGGGGAGAGAAGCCCTGGTGATGGTTCTGCCACCTGCTTGGCATTGGCAGAGACAGGGTCCTGCAGGGCTCAGCCAGGCAGAGTGGGCACTGGGGGCTCACATACCCCTCCCCAGCCCGGGGCTGGTATCTTTACCACTCCCCCCAATATGGTACCTGATGTTGTCATGGTGCTGGGCCTGCTGCTGCTGCTCAGTCACCTGTGAAGGACCAGAGAGATGGGGGGTCAGAGCTAGGGGCAGGATTTGTGCCCCAGCCTGAGGCTGGGCACTGTTCCCCCTCCCAAAGAACCAGAGCTGGGCATAGATGTGTAGCTGGTCCCTGCAGCAGCCTGGGGGTGACACCCTAAGCCGCTGGGGATAGGAACTAATCCTGGGCACTGTCACACCCCCCTCCCCTGGCCAGCCCTCGTACCAATCTGGGAGGAAATCCCTGGTCAGCCCCTCGTACTAGTCTGGGAGGAACTGCCTGGCCAGCCCTTTGTGCCAGTCTGGGAGGAACTGCCTGGCCAGCTCCTTGTACCAGTCTGGGAGGAACTGCCTGGCCAGCTCCTTGTACCAGTCTGGGAGGAACTGCCTGGCCAGCCCTTTGTGCCAGTCTGGGAGGAACTGCCTGGCCAGCCCCTCATACCAGTCTGGGAGGAACTGCCTGGCCAGCTCTTTGTGCCAGATTGGGAGGAACTCCCTAGCCAGCCCCTCGTACCAGTCTGGGAGGACCCACCTGCTCGCTCAGGCCGTGGCACAAGGGTGCTGGCTCAGAGGAGCGGGGCAGCCCCGGCTGGTCATAGGCATCCTCCACCTCGCCGTCCGTGTCGTCGTAGTCGCTGTTGGCACGGCTGTCGCAGGTCAGGTACCCCGAGGTCGCTGTGCTCGGGGGATTCAGCAGCTCCAGGCTGTCCTCTGGTGCCCCATCTGCCTGTGGGGCGGGGATGACAGAGACCTGAGACCCCAGATGTTGGGGGACGGGCGTGTGGCCCCATCCCCTGCCTGGCTGTGGCCCCAGCAGGCTGAGCCTTGCTGCGGAGCCCCCCGTGCCGGGCAGAGTTCCCCCGTGCCCTGTACCTGCTCCACCGCCGTCCAGACCGGCCGGCCCTGCTGCGTCCTGATGATCTCCTTGATCTCCTCGTACCAGGCGTTGCTGCCAAGGCTGACGGTGGCAGTGAAGAGGTGGCTGCAGTGCTTCTTCATCTTGCTGGCCTGGGCGTAGAGGCGCCGGGAGCTCTTCCTGGAGTCGGGTGCCAGCCACTGGCGCATGGCCTTGATGCCCTGACGGCTCTCGGGCTCGCAGAACACCACCACGGGGTAGTACTGCACGTAGTTGAGGCGCTCCACGGCCATGGGCGTGATGTCCAGCAAGGCGTGTTTGCCCTGGGGCAGGGCAGGGCCGTCAGCCCCACCGGGCACAGGGCCACTGGGCACCAAGGACATGGGGCCACCAGGCACCAAGGACAAGGGGCCACCGGGCAC
Organism: Corythornis vintsioides; assembly: GCA_025447755.1. Taxonomy (NCBI): domain Eukaryota; kingdom Metazoa; phylum Chordata; class Aves; order Coraciiformes; family Alcedinidae; genus Corythornis; species Corythornis vintsioides. Next base: position 7,542 of record JAOEGS010004173.1, read on the forward strand.
CAAGGACAAGGGGCCACCGGACACCAAGGACAAGGGGCCACTGGGCACCAAGGGCACAAGAGAGGCTCTCTCACCTTCTCTGCGATCTGCCGCACCGAGTCCAGCTTGATCACCTTGGACGATGCCCCGTCGCGGGGCACGCTTGCTGCAGGACACAGGGAGGGGGGGTGAGGGGGGCTGGGGGAGATGCAGCATCTCCAGCAGCCCAAGGCTGGGTCCAGCTGTGCCCGGCCCCGGGTCCGTGCCCCTCAAGGCAGGGACATGTTGGGTGTGATGATGTACGGGGAGAGGGTGAGTGGGTTCAGGAGGGTGCTGGGGTGTCACAGGCATGGGATGATGAGGCAGGACTGGGACAGAACTGCAGGTGAAGAGCTCCCACTGGTTCTGAACACAGAGTCCAGCACCCAGTGTGGGGGGCACTTACGGGCAACCTCAAACTGCTCGGGCAGCTCTGTGCTCAGCTTCTGCATGGCAATGTCTGCGATGGGGCCCAGGATCACCACCGGCCTCTTGAAACTGGCTGTGTGGGGAAGCCAGGCCAGCTCAGTGAGGTGGGGGGTAGAGGCAGAGCTTGCAGCACCCAGATGCCCAGCCCCACTCCCTGAGCTACCCGTGGGCCTGGGATTCACCCCAGGGGGGCTGGATCCCACTAGTGCCCACTGCAGGGCAGCCTCTGGGTGAGTCTGGGTGATGGGGATGCAGCCCTGGTGCCTACCTTCCTTCAGAACCACCCTCTCATAGGGCGGGTAGCAGCCCTGCTTTGTGAGGGCAGACAGGTCCTCCCGGCTCTTCCGCAGCATCTTCTTGGCTCCCCGCAGGCCCCGCAGCTTCCAGAATTCAGCCCGTGTCCCAGAGGGGTTGGCACCAGATGCGGCTTTCAGCTCTGCCTCCAGGCTGGTGATCTGCTCAGCCCTGGGAGGGGAAAGGGCTCAGGAGATGGAGCCTATGGATTTACCCCCAGCTTTGTCTCTCTGGGCTCCAAGGAGTGGGGCAGGAGAAGCCAGTGACCTCCCTCACTGGCACAGCCAGATGAGGCTGTGGTAGCCTCTTCCCTCTGGCACCTTGGACAACCCGAGCATCAACTGCCCCATCCCCCCTGAGAAGGAATTTCCCTGGCTCACACTTCCCTCCACTGCTCCATCAGCACTTGCCCTGCCTGTTACCGGCTCCTCTATCCATATCCCCATCTCACTGGGGTGCCATCCTCAGCCTCTGCTCATCTTGGGGCCATTCCTGGCTCCATCCCTACCTGCTCCGGTTGGGGATGATGCCCTTGTCCTGCTCCTGAAGGTCCCTGCCCATGCGCACTGCCAGCCAGCTGCCCATCTTGCCCCGGTACATGGTGTCCAGCACGTGGAAGACGTCGCCGCGGACGAAGCTGAGCCCCGAGGGGGTGTCCTTCTCAAAGTCAAAGTGCACCCGGACGTAGAACGAGTCACCCACGTTAGAGGCGATCATCTGCCTGTAAACTACAGCCCCGGGTGAGAGGGAGAGGTGGCTGGGGAGGAAGATGCTGGAGAGGAAGGTACCAGAGGGATTTATGAAGGAGCTGGGCTGGCTGGGAGCCTCCACTGTAGACCTTGCTGCTAAGGGGGACACTGGGGGCACCTCTTCCTACCATGGCTCTCTCAGGCATGCTGGGAACAGCAGGATTTGATCCTCCAGCACATACTGGCTCCTGCAGGCTGAGCCTTGGTGCCAGAAAGCCCCTGATGCTGAGGCACAAACAGGGCCAGGATGGTCTGGTCCCCTCCCAATCACCTCAATGGAGGAGGAGGAGGGTGCAGGGAAGAAGGACCATCCTGAGGGGCAGAAAGGGCCATGCCAAGCCCAGCAGCTCTGATGCTCACTCAGAAAAGACAGAGGATGGAGACACAGGAGCCCAGGATGAGTCCAGTTGTCACTCACTGTCCTGCTTGCTCTGGATCCACAGGGTGATCTCCTCGCCCGGTGGCAGGTTCATGAGACACTCCACAGCCTCCTCACGGGTCAGGTTCTGGAAACTGGTGTTGTTCACCTGCCACAGAAAACCACTTGGACACTGCCCCACCAGTGGGACAGGTACCAGCAGGGCTCTTGGGGATGGCAGTGCCCAGGGTAGGATGGGAGAGTTAACTGCTCCCTGTCACTCAAGTGCCTGCCACAACCCCCAGTAACCCTGGGGAGGGTCTCTGGGCCTGCTGAGGCTGGACCCCGGTGGCTGTTGGCATGGTGCTGGAAACACTGCCCCTCAGGCAGTACCCACAGGGGCACAGGCCATGCACACCAGCACTGCCCCAAAACGGTGCCCAGCAGGAGAAATCCAAACCCTGGGCAGGTATTGGGCTCAAGAGGGACGGGGCCAGTCCAGGTGCAGAAGCCCTGGGTGCCATCCCCAGCCCTGAGTACCTGCAGGATCTGGTCGCCCTCCTGGATGCCCTGGCAGGCAGCTGGGCTCCCCTCCTGCACGCTGGACACAAAGATGCCCACGTCGTTCCCGCCAGCCAGCCGCAGCCCGATGCTCTTGGCTTTCACAAAGTGCACCACCCTGGAGCCAGCGCTGTACCTGCCACAGGGGAAGCCACGACCAGCCCGTGGGTGACAAGCTGGGGACAGCACCAGGGTCACAAGCCCTGTGACTCCAATCCGGGGCCAGAGCAGCTCCCCACGTCCCCCAGCCCTTCCCCACCGCCTCTGGCAGACGTACCCGTTCTTGGGGACAGCGAGGCTGTCATGGGAGCCACGGCAGACACCCCCCTCCACAGCTTCCAGCAGGTCTGTGGGGAGGAGAACTGGTCCAGGGGGTGGCGGTGGCTGCTCTGCTGCCATAGCAGCTGGAGCACAGGGAGAGCTGGTGCAGCTCTGCCAGGGGGGTTGGACAGCAGAGACACAAGGCAGCCTGGAGCCCACTTGGTGCCCTTGACTCCCCCAGCCTGGTCTGAGCTCACTCACCAGGGCTCTGAGCGTCGTCCACGATCATGTTGGCTTCAGGTTCCCTATTGGATCGTCTCCTCTCCCTGGAACAAGTTGGGGCAGGATTTAGGCAGGTGACAGAGGCAGGTGCTGATGGGCACAGGCAGTGCCAAGTGGGCAGTGGGGACAGCAGAGCAGAGCTGGAGCTTAATGGCAGCCCCACCTCCAGGGTGAACTGGCTGCAGGGGGAGGAGAACCAGCCCCTCCAGCCCAGCAGAGAACACAGGGGGGTTGACAGGGGAGAGAGGGGCTCGTGGAGCCAGAGCCAGGCTTACGGTGGTGAACTCAGCCTGGCAGCAACTGGAGGTCGTGAGGAGGCCTTGGGGGATGGCAGAGGGGACGGCTCAGAGCCGATGTCAGAGATCTCTGCAGCAAAAGGAGGGGAGACACTTTAGTGACCACCCAGCCCCTGTGCCCAGTCCCACCACCACCAGCCCCTCACCATCCAGCTGGGAGCTGTCGCTCTGGCTGTCCTCTGGGTCAGGGATGTTGACTAGGAACTGGTGGTGGTCCCGGAGGATCAGCAAGGTCAGGATCCCCTCTGAGCGCTCAATAAGCTGCTGGGTGTCAGCCAGGGACATGTCCTCACTGGCCACCCCGTTGATCTGGAGGGGGCAGAGCAGGAGGCCTCAGGGCACTGGCTCCCAGGAAAACCACCCCCAGGAAAGTCCCTCTTGAACGGGATGCTTCGACTGCCACCTTCCCGGTCCCTTCCCAGCCCCTCCAGTTCCCACCACTTCACCTATCCTGGGCTGCACACCCATTCCTGGCGGCCTCCCAGAGGGGCCTCATCCTGCACAGAGGAAACAAATTTGAAGCTGATTAACTCCCCCTTGAGCTGCGGGAGAGCCCTGCGCAGAGCCAGGAGCTGCAGACACCAGCTCAGATGCTGCTCAGTTTTGCTTTGACCTTGGCCCAGCGCTGCAGGGGTTGGTGCTGAGGAGTCAGGCCCCAAACAGATCATAAGGCTGTGATCTCCCTGAGGTGCAGCTGCAACAGCTTTTCCCTTTGGATTGCTGGGATTAAATCCCTCCTGTTTGCCACAGAGTTGCTTTGGCTCCATTTCCCAGCAGCCATGAGCCTGCCTGGCTCATATATGCAGATGAACCATCACTGTCCCTCTGTTTCCCCATCCCCAGGTAATTTAAGCACCGATTTACCTGACACAGCCTGAGCACCTGAGGTCCTGGGGAGGACACACACACGTGACAGGTGACCACTTGCTGTGGGGACAGCAGGGTGGACAGGATCCCACTGTGGGAGCTGGACAGACACCAGCTCTGGTTGAACAGCATGGGGCTCTCAGCCAGCAGCCCCAGCATTGCAGGAGCTGGTCCCTGAGAGGCCCCGTGGGGTCTCTGCTGATAGCTGGGGCACCAGGGCACAGTGCAGGCACCACACAGAGCTGTCTCCAGCCAAGCTGCCATGCTTTGCAGGCAGCCAAGAGAAGCACATTCTTGGTGACACTAGCCAGGGACTAGCCACCTGAGGAGGGGGACATGAGGTCCCCAGCAAGCTCTGTTCACCCCATGGGTCCCTGTACCTTCAGGATGAGGTCTCCCTCCTGCAAGGAGCTGTTCTTCGATGCCAGCCCGTTCTCCACTATGTGCTTGATGAAGAGCTGACTTCCCAGTTTCAGACCATACTCTGTGCCAGGGAGAGCCCGTGACAGTGCTGGAGGTGGGCAGATGCAGGTGCCCCCTCGCCACCATCCCCACTGCCTGTCCCAGCTCCCCTTAGGGCACTGACAAGCCCCAGAGCTGAGCTCTGCACCCCCAGGCTGAGGCCAGGCAGGTCTGGTGCCCCCAGCATGGTGTGCGCCGTCCCCTTGCCACATGCCACACCCTGGCCCCAACCCTGGCACCGCCTCCACCCCGGGGCCATGCACGGCCACAAAGCAGGTAACAAGACCCGGGGGCAGAGGGTCCCTCACCTTCCTTCTGCCGCTGTTTCACCAGGACCGAGGTGATGGGTTTCATCGGCACCTCCCGGGGCGGCAACCGCTTGAAGCCGGACACCAGGGCCAGCCCGTCGGTGTCACCCTTGTGGCCGAAGCCGTTGGAGCGGTGCCGGCCGTAGCCCCTCTGGTCCGAGGCGCTGCCGGGGCTCTGCCTCCAGTGGCCGCTGTCCTGGCTTCGCCTTCTGCTCCGGGACGCCGGCTTGTTGTGGCGGAGGTCAGCCCGGTGGTGGCCAGAGCTCCTCTCGCTGGATGAGTCTCCATCGTAGCCCTTGCTGTGGTCCAGGTCATCCCGGGAGCGGAGCAGGGCTGGGTCTGCACCGCGCACCCCACAGTCCTCGTCTGAGTCGTAGCGCCGGGGCGCGGGGGGGGACCCCGAGCTGCTCCTCCTCACGGGGAGCTGCACTGTCCTCGGCCTCTTCAGCGTCTGCGGGTGGAAAGTGAGGAGCAGAGGAC
>JAOEGS010004174.1:0-14018 GCA_025447755.1 Corythornis vintsioides
GAGCAGCTGAGGGACCTGGGCTTGTTGAGCCTGGAGAGAAGGAGGCTCAGGGGAGACCTTCTGGCTCTGACAACTCCTGACAGGAGGCTGGAGCCAGAGGGGGGGGATCAGGTTCTGCTCCCAAGTAACAAGAGAACAGGACAAGAGGAACTGGCCTCACATTCCACCAAGAGAACTTTAGGTTGGAGCTGAGGAACAATTTCTTGAACCCCTTGAGGGTTGTCCAGGGCTGTCCCAGGCTGCTCAGGGCAGGGGTGGAGTCCCTGTGATCCCTGGAGGGGTTTCCAAGCCATGGAGCTGATGGTCATGTGGCAGTGGTGCCCTGGCAGCGCTGGGGGAACTAGTCGGGACTCCATGAGCTGAAAGATCTCCTCTAACCCAAGCTCTCCTCTGACCCTCAGGAGAGAAGCCCTACATCTGTGAGATCTGTGGGAAGAGCTTCACCAGCCGGCCCAACATGAAGCGGCACCGGCGGACCCACACGGGGGAGAAGCCCTATCCCTGCGACGTCTGCGGCCAGCGCTTCCGCTTCTCCAACATGCTCAAGGCCCACAAGGAGAAATGTTTCCGCGTCAGCAACCCCTTGGCTTTGGACACGGCCTCCCCACAACCCGCCCCCGGCCCGGCCTCTCTTCCCCCCGGCCCCGGCCTTTCCCCGCTGCCCCTGCCGCTGCTTCATCCCCTTCCACAGACCCTCCCTCCTCCTCCTCCCCTACCGCCGCCCCCTCCCCTGTTTCCCGCGGGGAGGATCAATTCCAACAACAACTAGGTGCCCTCCCCCCCACCCCCGGCCACGTGCCCGCACGGACTGAACTCCCCCACCCCGGGGAGCCGAGGCTTTGCTTGCTCTCAAACCCCCTTCCTCCTCCTCTTGGGGTTGTTTTGGGTTTGGTCGCTTGGTTTTTGCTTTGTTTTCTTTTTTGTTGTTCTCACCCATCATCCTCCATGGAGAGGGGGGAGCAGGAGGAACCCTCCCACACCCCTCCGCCCCGAGGAGGGTGGATGCTGCGGGGTCGGGGGGAGAACCGCCGTCCGTCTGTCCCTGAGGGTGTAGGTAAGAGGTGTCACTCTCCATTCTCCCAGCCCACGGGGTGCTGGGACTGGGGCTCGGGGCAGCGGGGCTGAGCTGGCCAGTGCCATGTGCCCGCTCACCCACCGACACCTCCGTATTTATCCCAAGCTAGTGGTGCTTGAATCCCTGTACTGTAAAGCTGGGCTTTCCAATTCGGGCTCTTAGCCCCAGAAAGTTGAGAGGTGGGCAGGGTGCAGGAGCCCCGGGTGGCCCCTCTGGCAAAGCAAGTGGGTGTCCCTGTTGGAAAGTCATGAGCAGCCCTCACCCGCATCCTCCTTTCCCCACCACGGGGTTCCCACCTCGGCAGGTGTTGGCACAACCACCTGACCTTGTTGTCGGGGTGTCGGGGGCTCGTTGCCTGTTTGGTTTTGGGGAGCCTGGGCTCTGGGGTGCCCTTTCTGCTCATCCCAGCAGGAGCTGGGCTCCTGGGGATGCTCTGGTGTTGGCGAGGTGTCCCCTGGAGAGCTCAGGTGGCTTTGGGGCTGGCGGGAGGGTGGCTTTGGGACAGAGGAGAGGGACGCTGCCGTGTCTCGGCAGGATCAGCCCAGAATAGTGCCTTAACAATTTGAATAACCCCCTGACTGATGGGTGAGCTCCAGCTCGGGTCCCATCACAAGGTTCAGAGCTAAGGGAGGATCACCTTCAGTCTGGTGACAGTGTCCCACGTGCCAGCTCGTCGCCCGTGGTGTTCTGCCAAGTGTCACTTCTCCCCGCGGAGTTGGCATCCGTTGCCCTGCCCTGGCTTGGTGGGGACCAGAGAGGACTAGTGAGGGCTGTGGTTGGTTTGGTGATGCCCCATGGCATTGGTTAGTGCTTCTCTGGACATGTGTTTGTTGAAGTTGAGCTGGTCTTGGGTGTCACTCGGGCTGGCTTCATGCTGGTAGAGGAGGAGACCAGGAAGGTTTTGCTGTTACCTTTTGGTTGGACACTGAGGTCCAGGTTGGGTCTCACGCTGCCCTGAGGTGTCGTGTGTTGGCCTGACCATGGCTGTGTGGCCTCCCTGCCTAGGGAAGTGTCCCCCTTTGGAGCTGGGGAGATTGCTGGGAACACTGCAGGGGTTGCAAAGCATCCAGCACGGGCAGAGAGGTGCTGGCCAGGAGGTGTGGTCTGTTGCAGCTCCCAAAGGCAGCGCTGTGAATGTGTGAGGACGTGGGTCAGGTCATGGAGGAGGTGATGAGCACAGCTCTTAGCAGGCAAGAAGGAAGAGAAGACACTGAACTGCAGGAGGCCTTTCTCATTTGCACCTTCTGGGTGGCAGCAGGTCACTTGAGGACAGTGAGCCACATCTGGCTCTGCAAGAAGCCTTGGTGCTTCATCTCCTGGACCAAACCAGCAAAACCCTTGGGCAACATCGAGTCTGTTCCTGTAGAGATGGGAGGATTCAGCCCAGTGCTCAGGAGCTTTGCTGTCTGGGGGCATACAGGAGCATCTGCTGTTTCTCCTGAGTGCTCTTTGTGGTGATGGGTTAGGTGGCTGATGTCCCCTCCTGCTGGTGGTGCCTCACAGTACCAGTGAGGTCGCCCTCATCTCCATCTGCTTTGAGCAAAAGGAGGAAGCTATGACACAGCCATTTTGCCATACTGACCTCCAGTGGGTGCCAAAAGCTCCTCTGCTGCCTTTCCTCCATGACCCTGGGGTTTATTGGGATGGTGCAAAGTCTTCTGAAACATATCCCTGTGAGAGATGTGGGCACTCAGCTCCTGGGGCCTTTCTGAAGGGACCCAGACTAGAAGGTGATTGCTTTAGAGGAGCATTCAGTAATATCCTTGGAGATGTTGGAGGGCCTCAGTAGGGTGGCCTGTGCAGTCTCCTCCCCTGCTGCCTCCCAGGTCCCATGCCCTTGGGCTCCCTCTCCCACTCAGCCTTTTGATGGGATGGAAGCACTGTGCCCTGAGGAAGCCTCACCTCTGTGTTCTGTGATGGTGCCCATCAGCCTGCCTGGCTGGCCAAGTTCCCACCCCCCAAAAGCAAACACCAATGCCAGCATCTGCCCCCTTGTACCCCTCACCTGGAGCTGTCTTTCCATGTCCCAATTCATCCTCTCCCAGTGGGGACCTGTCCCACTTGGACGTCCCTGTGAGAAGAGAGCAGCTGGCTGAGGCTGGAAGCCCAGCGACCGACTCCAGCCACGTCCCATCCCCTTCCCAACCCTGCTCCTAGAGCCACTCGGAGATGTCGAGATGTGACCATGCACACAGCACTTTGGAGAAACAGATCCCTGCTGCTCCTGCCCCTCTCCAAGGCCTGGGACAGTTCCCAGGAGCCCTACGTGGCCTCTAAGCCCTTTTGTCTGCCACCTTGACCCGGCCCCGACCTCTTCACGTCGGGATTTTGTTCACTTGCAGGGAGCTGCAGCGAGTGGGAGGCATTGGGGTTGGGTCTGTTGGTTTGAAGCTTTTTATGCTTTTAAGTTTTTATTATTTTGGGTTTTTTTTTTTTTTTGGTTTATTTTTTTTTAACTCTTGCACCTTAATCTCTCACATCCCTTCTTCGACAGACCACGGGGGGGTGGAGAGGGGTTGGATTTCCACCACACACTTCATGGACATTTCCTCCACGCCACCTTCCGCTGAGAACTCTGCGCCTCACCCCAGACCTGGTTGGAGTTTTCATTTGAGGTTTTCTTTTCCTTCCCTCCTCCTCCTCTCTTCATTTGAACTCTGGGAGGGAGGGAGTCCCTGTGGGGAGGGTCGGTTTTTTTTGGTTTCTATATCCCAGGAGCCTGGTAGCACAGACCAGTTAACCTCATCATGGCCATGAGGCAGAGCTGGACCTTCGGACCACAGCCATAACCCCAGCGTGGTGGGCAGGTGATGGACAGACAGACAGACCAGCGGGTGGGAACGGCTGTGACAGTGCAATAGAGATGAGCATCCGCTGCTAGACAACTCCACTGATGGAACTCTTGGCTTGCCTGAAGTCAAGAGGGAAGGAAGGATGGACAGACAGACGCCCCTTTGTTCACACGGACGGAGAGAGCTTCCCCACCCCACAGTCCCACACGATGGGGCTTGGGGTGGAGCTTGGGAGAGAAGACAGTGATCAGTCAAAAGAAAAGGAGTAAGAACAACCTCAGGAGGACAGAACTTGCAGGAAAGGGATGGAACCCCAAGCACTTGCCTCCAAACTCGTTTCTCGGGCCGGGCGTTTGGCTCTCTCGTCGTTTTTAGGGCAATTTGGTACCAGTTGCCCAAAATATGCCAAGTGAAAAGAGTGTTCTTGGTGGCTCTACCAGTGTGAACAAACTAAACGAAGCACTTTATTCTGTATAGACAAGGGAAGGCGGGGAGGGGAGGGGGAAGCTTGGATGCTTTTCAGAAGCATCTTTAAGTAATGTTCTAGGAAATGTATTATTATTATTATTACTTTTTTTTTCTTTTTTTTTTTTTTTTTTTTTATGACCATGTGTAATCAATATACGTTTATCTTTAACTCCAAGTACAGCAGTTACTCTCTTTGGCATGGTGTGAGGAGGGGGAGGCCGAGCTGGTCGAGTCAGTCCATCAGCATGGGGCCAACTGAGGCACCTCTTGGCCTACTGCAGGTAACGGGCGAGTCTTGCTCTGGTGATGGCCCCGGTGATGTCCAGGAGGTGCCAGCAAAGCTGCCTTCCAGGGCACAGCTCACAGGTCAGCCTTGACACTGAGGGCACAACCTGCATCCCCACCATCCCCTGCCATCTTCTGCTTGGGGTGGTGCCACCTCTGGGCCCCCCAGGAGCAAGACGAGTCACGGTAGGCTGCTGGGGGTTGTCCCTAGATCCTTGGCCATGCTTTGAAACCTGCTTTTGGCTTCTCACCGAGGCACGTCAGGGCTCTCTGAGCTCTGGAAGTGGTGAGAGGTCAGAATCAGGCCTTGCCACTGCGTTCTCCCAGTCTGGAAGTGTTATGACTGTTACCAAAGAGGTTGCAAGTGGAAGGACTGAATCAATAAACGATTTGTCTTTTATAAAAGAAAAGCTAAAGCTCCACCACTGTCTTTCTTACCTTTATTTTCCTTTGGGTTTTTTTCTTTGCTGTGTTTTGGTGGTGGTGGAGGTGGTTGGTTGGGTTTTTTTCTTCTGAAAGATGTTTTCAGGCAGTTGCTGAGGATTCACAGCCCATCAGGATGGGCTTCCTGGGGTGTGTTGACCACTGTTCTTGCTTCATGTGTGTAGACTTAGTGTTGGGCGTGGTGGGACTTGTGTGCATGGGTATCAGACAATGAGATTGTTGTGAGGCCAACAAAAAAAACAGCTTTTCACTGGCTGTGTTCCTGGGTGACTCAGCCTAGGTGACCCTGCTCTGGCAGGGGGGTTGGACTAGATGATCTTCTAGCTCCCTTCCAACATTCTGTGATTCTGTGAAGGGTGATGAGTGGGTAGAGGAGGAGACACAGTGGGTGTTGGGGAAGGTGAGGGCTGAGCTCCTGGGTCCTCCAGTCTCCAGGAGGTTTGTGTGAGGGGGGGTTCTCAGCTCCTCCTGTAGACAGTGGAGAAACCAAGGAGCCCATCCAAAAGCACCTGGTGCTTTTACTGATTGAAAATGGAGCTGTGGGATTCTCCAGCTAACGCCAACACTGAAGCTAATGGAAGGAGAGATGATTTTTCCCCCACCCTTAGGGTGTACCCACTCTTGCTGCTGGCAGGGTTCAGAGAAGATGCCCACGGGGTTACCCTTGGCACTGGAGCTGTGTGCATCTGAGCTGGGAGAACACTGGGCAGCAGTGAGGAGTGATGCCTCTCTGCAGGGCTCACCTTTGGACTGAAGCAGCCTCTTGGCAGGGCAGTGGTGAACATCTCCAGGCCAGCCCTTTGCTTGGCAACGTGCAAAGATGCCAGAGAGGACAACTTTCCATTCTGCATCCAGCAAGGAGAGCTGAAGCAAAGGTGCTGGTATCCAGTCCCAGGTAGGTGGTGGCCTCCTGCCACTGCAATATATGACTTGCAAAAAAAAATTGTTATTCTAGGCATGGGTTCTTTTGTATTCTTCATTTTTATTCTTCTTTTCTGCCAGGAGCTATTCTACATTTGGTGGATTCATCTTCACTTAGCCTGTCTCCCACAGGAATTTCTGCAGAGCTTTGTTGAAGGTGATTTAAAATTATTTCCTTTTTTTTTTTTTTTTTCAGTGTGTTTTTCACACATTTGATTGTTTCAAAGGTTTTTGTCACTTTGCTTTTTTTGTTTTTAATCTGTTTTGTGACAGCCAGTCACCTTGGATTTAGTTGTCTTGTGAAAATGTTTCACTGCTGTTCTGATGTGATTGGCCTCTAAGGAGATTATCTTGCAACTTTTCAAATCCTTCAAATGAAAGCAGGACAAGACTCTGGTTCCTTTCCTCCTGCCAAACTGTCTTTCCTTCTGAACCTGTTTTAGTTTCTCCACGACTGCCTTGTGAGCTGGACCAACCCTATTTTGATCCCATCGTTTTCACGCCACCTTGAGGCCATTATTTTGCAGGGTTTGTGTTTGGTTTTTTATTACTGATTATCACCCCTTGTCGTGGTATCAGGAGGTCACATGGGCATCCAGCTTCCTTCTGGTCCTAGGTAAGCTTCTGGTCCTCACCTCTCTGGAGAATGGCTGTAGGGTATGAACACCCCAGCTCTCTGCAGGGGGATGGACTAGGTGACCTCCAAAGGTCCTTTCCCACCCAAGCCATTCTATGACTAAAACAAAGCTGGGGCTCTGTGAGGGCTTTCCATGGGGGGTTGACTGCATGTCTTCTTCACAGCTTTTGCTTGGTTGCTGTGGCCATTGTTAGAGCTCCATCAAGATGCAAACACAGGAGATTTCTTTGGAAATAGCCTAATAATTTATTTTTTAGTAAACCACTGGTCAGATGGTATGGACATCAGGAGATTTTTGCTCTAGCAGATCTTTGTCCTGCTGCCAGTACAGTCATGTTTCTATCAAAACATCATTATGGATAACTTAAAAATAAAAAACCCAACACATTTTTCCTCAGTGGGAAGCTCTGTTCGAGCCAAACACGTCTGAGATCTCCATGTACTTAGCAAACTAGAATACTCTTTAAAAAACCCAAAACCTCAGAACATGAAAAACAGGAGAAACAGCATAAATATAAAACTTTTCTCTGAAAAAAAACCCCATCTCTTGGCCAGCCATAGGTGAGGACACTGTGATCTGTGATTGAAGGGGAGGAGCCCAAGAGGCTGGAGATGAGTGCACGTGGCCTCCCCTGATCATCTCTCCCTCTTCTCCCACCCTACTACTTGCACAACTCTCCTGCTGCAGAACTTAGATCCTGACCTCTCTTCAGTTCCAAAGTCAAGGTGGAGGCAAAGAACTGTTTTCATTGCCACTACCAAGGCATTTCTTCTGCCCACACTTATATTTTCCTTTTAACTGATCCCAGCAGCCCTCATCACTTGGGAGCTCATCTCCATGTCTCTCCTGTACCACTTGACTGTGACCTTTCCTTCTCCTCTCCGAGGTGGGCTCTAGCACCTTGCTTCAGCTACCGTAGGTGGGGAAATGCTTTACAGTACTGGGGATGTCAGGTTAGTCCCTTGGGCCCCACGTTGCCTCCACTGTTGGCTGGGGAGGCTCAACAGCAGCTGAGAAAATGGGGAAAATCATGGAGAACGATCTTTTTGTCCCGTCTGCTGAGACTGGAACAAATTCTTGCTCCATGCTTAACCTACCCCAGTTCCTTGCAGGTTCTAGCTCCCTTCTCTAGTTTTTTTGTGAGCATCTTCCACTTCCCACAGGGCTTCAAGATAATTGCTCCCCTTTCCCATGGACTAAAGGTACCGATCACAGATGCAGCATCCTACAGGGTGACCAGGTGCCACCTCTGCACTGATAAGCATGGCCTCACCTCCCTCCATTCCTCCTTGCCCCAGCCCCAACCCCCCTCATGGAAAAAAAAAAAAAGTAAAAAGAATAAATTCTGCCTCTCTACATCTTCGTTAGGCGCAGGACATTGAGGCGCACGGGGAGGAAGGTGGCACCTGAGGCATATTGGATCTCCCGGAGGACCCCTTCCCACTTCTTCTGCTCTTCATCATACCTGGAGGGAGAAGGACACACAGTTACAGTAGGGAAAGAGTCACCTCTCCCTCACCTCAGCTGCTCTCCATAGCCCTGGTGCATGGTGTGGTGTTCTGCAGACGTTATGTGGCTGTAGGTATTGGCAGGAGCTGCAGGAGGACTTTCTGCCCTGCTGTGCTCTGGATTCCTGCACAGTCTGCCAGGGGAGGGGCTGGTTTTCCATTGGGAATCAAGTTGAGGGCACCAAGACTGACCCTCGGTGGTGAAGGCCGGCAGGTGCCTGCTGAGGGTGCTCTAGAGCCGCAGATCTGAAGGACAGGAGCAGCTAATGCTGCATCAGCACCCTCAGCAAGGCCTTTCTGCCCACCTCAGGCTTTCTGATTGCCAGCCCGAGCCTTTCCCAGGGAGGATGCATGGCACAAACACTGCTTCGTGCCAAAAGGGAGGTGTGGAACCAGCTCCGGGAAAAACTAGGAGATGCTTTTCCCTGGTACATTGCTATATGAGGCTAGGGGAGGTCACAGGATCATCTGCTTCTCCTTCCAGCCCAGTGCAGGGTAAACCCCTCACCCATAGAGCCCCTGCTGAGCCTTCAGCTTTGTGCTGGGGTTACAACATCTGACACTGAAACCTTCTGCTCCTCCAGTGGTTGTCACTAACACCCCTCCCCTGCTCCCTCGGACAGCCCTGGGTAGTTCATCACCTCCAGACGTCGTTCAGCTCCGTGGGCACCAGCTCTCCTGACTCTGTCTCCACGGTGGCGAAGCCTCCGAGCAGGTAGAGCACCCCAGACAAGCTCACCAGGCTGACTGAGCTGCGCTCCTGGGGGAAGTCTGTGAAGGTGTCCCACCTGCCACGTGGAAAGAGGACATGTTAGAGCACCCCTCCTACCCCCACGCCAAAGGATGGACCCGAATCAGGTACCAGCAAGTGGATTCACCAGAGATGGTTTAACTCCTGCAGCTCTGCTTGGGATGGGATCATAGTTTGCTGTGAGAGATGCCTGTTTCCATCAGCATGGTTCCACATTTTGCATTAGGAGATGAGCTGTGAAGCACACGTGGCATGGCTCAGCAGGTCCCAGAGGTGGCTCTGAAGCTACAAGGCCCACCCCAAGCCAAAGTCTATTGCACTGGGCAAAGCTGCCAAGATGAAGCTACAGCCCTGCAGGGAATCCAATCCAAATCCAATCCAAATCACCCCAGCTGGTGAAACCACTTTGAAGGTGAGCCTGAGGTGATCCACAGTCCAACTGCTGGGCTGTGGTGATGCCCAGCTGTCCGAGCAACATAGACTGGGAGGAACTGGTATTGGGAGTTGCATGCAAACTCCAGAATGGTTGAAAGTGGCTTCACGTCCACCTGCAGCTGCTCCTTGTGTAACTACACCCTGCAGGGCTGCTCAGGTACCTACTTGTTGGTGGCAATGTCATAGACTTCCACCGAGTTGGTCAGGCCAGAGTCAGTCACACCAGCTGCCACATAGATTTTGTCCTTGTGCACGGTGGCTCCGAACAGGGAACGAGCAGTTTTCATGGGAGTCAGCTCCTTCCACTCAAACTTGGATGGGTTGTAGACACACATGTTCTTCAGGCACTTCCTAGAGGAAGGTGAGAGTGAAAAGGAGTCAAGGGGCAGCTCGGCCCTGCAGGAGTTTGGGGTGTCTGCTGGGGAGAAGGTGGGTCTCTAGAAAGGGGTTTGTGTCCTCACAACTGCATGAGTGTCTTTGTTTGGGTGGAGACACCATTTCATAGAAACATGGAATGGTTTGGGTTGAAGGGACCTTTAGAGATCATCTAGTCCAACCCCTCTGCATTGAGCAGGTTGCTCAGAGCCCTGGCCAACCTGACCTGGGATGTTTTCAGGGATGGGACATTGACCACCTCTCTGGGCAAGCTGGGCCAGGGTCTCACTATCCTTAGTGTCAAAAATATGTTTTTTTCTCCAGTCTAACTCTCCATCTTTTAGTTTAAACCCATCACCCCTTGTCCTGTCCTAACAGGCCCTGCCTGTCCCCATCTTTCTTCTAGCACCCCTTGAAGTCCTGAAAGGCCCCAAGAAGTTCTCCTGGAGCCTTCTCTTCTTCAGGCTGAACAACCCCAAGACTCAGTTTTTCTTCATAGCTGAGGGTTTCCTGCCTCAGTTCATTTCTGTAGCCTGCTTTGGCCCCACTCCAACAGGTCCATGCCCTTCTTGTGCCCAGAGATGAATTTGCTCATTCTGTGTGCATAAAGCATCTCCTTCTGCTCTGCCCACTTCAGACAAGAGGCCTAAAGCTCAATGTCATGCTCACACAGCCTGGACACAGGTCCACATATCAAAATGCTTCTCAGGACTTCACTTGTCATCTGTCAGACAGTGTTTGAGAGCTCCTGATCCAACCTGACACTGCAAAATATCACCAGGAACATCCCTGTCCCTGGGATGCCAATGGGAGGTGGGTGAATTTATGCACCCTCACACTTTCCAGACCATAATCCCCCCCAGAGCAGGACCTCTCTTGGCTGGCTCATGGCATATTTGCTCTGCAAACAGCTCAGCTTCTGCCTTGCAAAGCAATCACTGCAACACTCCCCAGGAGAGGCTTTCTCTGCCCAGCCTGTCTCCTGCAGGAGGCTGGGCGGGGGGTGGGGGCAGCTTTAATGAGGTTGGGGTTTTTTTCAGCTCCTATTGCAAATACCCAGCTGGCTTTGACTGGTAGAGCCAAGCTGCTCCACAATCCAAGACAGGAGACCCTTCATGAGAAGGGGCTACTCATTCCTCGGTGCCTTTCCAATCTGTGGGTCACTAATTTCTTGCGAGCAAAGGGGATGATACATTCCCTTTCCTGCAAGAATAGTGACATCATGATGTCCCTGTAGGCCTCCTAAGGGTGGCCACGCTGAAATCAGAGAGGTGAGAGGGAAGGATCCATGTTTCACACCCCATCCAACCCTCCTTAGCCCATATCATCAGGGTGAGGAGGTACCAACCCACGCTCTGCCCTACCCAATCCGACCCTCCTTAACCCATACCATCAGGTTGAGAAGTATCACCCCATGCTCTGCCCTGCTCCATCCAACCCTCCTGAACCTGTACCATCAGGGTGAGGAGGTGCCAACCCATGCTCTGCAATCCCACTAGTTACGGGGGGTGGCTCCCTGAACTCCTCCTGCTTCTTGACTCACTTGTCGCTGCCTTTGCCGCCGATGACGTAGACGAGATCCTTGTGCGATGCCACCGCGTGCCCGTAGACTGCGTAGGGAAGGGGATCAGCTTCACCCCACTTGAAGGACCTGGATCAGAGAAAGATGGGAAGCAAAAGGATTGCAGTTACCCTGCACTTAGTCCGTGGCACTTTCCAGACCTCGAGGTGAGTACAGAACCCGACTCAATCGCAGAAATACAAGGTTTTGGGTTTTTTTTCCAGTGAGATGGGGCTCATCCGGTAAATTTATTACCCAAAAAGAAAAGGGAAAATGAAATATAGTAAATATTAACACTAATATTCATCATCTTCTGCAGCATCCCCTACTCTGGGGCTTTGTGGATACACAGCAGGTGGAGTCTCCATCTCTGGAGACACTCAAGACCCACCTGGATCTGTTCCTGGGTGACTTGGTCTAGGTGATCCTGCTCTGGCAGGGGGGGTTGGACTAGATGATCTTCTAGGTCCCTTCCAACCCCTAATATCTGTGAATCTGTGAATCTCCCCTTTTCCCAGCTCCTCCCTCACTTACAAGCATTACCAGACAGAGATTTCTTTGTGACAAAAAAAAGAATGAGGCCAGTGAGACTCAAGGGTGAAAGATCCTGAGGGAAAACTAACTTTTCAGCCATCTCCTTCCACTTTGGTTGGCCAACACTCAGCAAGGACCTGCAGGGGTGAGTATGTCCACATTTTGCTGTGCAGATAGAAGCCTCTGAGCTTGCTCTGGGACAGCTGAGCAGATGTAGCTACAAGGCTTTGGAAATCTCAAACTGGTACCCAAATGGAGCTGGCCAGTTTCTTATGAGGTGTCTGTTTGTGTTCATGGCTCATCCCCAGTGTTCCCATGTAGGATGTAGTGGTGGTTTAGTGGTGGAACTTGGCAGTGCTGGGTTAACAGTTGGAGTAGACGGTCTTAAATGGATGTAGATGGTTTTCCAATCAATTCTATGATTCTCTGTATCTCCCAAGACCTGCTTTATTTACTTATTTATTTATTGTAACCTAAGAACTGAGGTCCCTGGGCTCTGAGTGTTTTCTTCTTGCCCAACCACTCTGGGCAGATATTTGATCCCATACACCAGCAGTTTACCCTCTCCAGGCTTGTTACAGTTGAAATCTTGCCCCTAAATAATACTAAAAATTTAAGTAGATTCACATCTCTACCAGCTTCAAAACACCTCCTGGGTGCTTAGCAGGGCCAGACACATCCTTTCCCAGACTCCAAAGGGGCAGAATAAATGTCCTGTTCAGTGGGAATGAAACTGGTTTCAAACCTCTGCCTATAAAACAGGTTTTGAAGAGCAGACAGCTAAATATAGACAAAGCTAAGGCTTGTTAACACCTACAGCTCTGCCTTATTGGGCCAGAGAGCAGCAGCCTTTGGATGTGTCTGGATCCTGGGAGCAGAACAGGATGGTGCCTTAACAAATCTCATGCCTGAGCCCATTGTCCAGAAACACTGGGATTTAAAGCCTGGTATGACTCAGGATGGATCATTCTGTGCCACACCTGGATATTTTCAAAGGAAAAAGTCCTGTTCAAAGCCACTCCTGATGAGACCATGGTGTATGGTGCTGAACCTCCAACCAATGAGCAAGAACAGAAGGAAAAACTTGTCTTGTTCCTTTGTACAGGTCTCACTAAGAGCCAGCTCTGATAACATCATATCCCCTTTATGGCTTCCATCTCTGGGAGGTTCAATTACAACAAACAGCAGCTGGAGAGACACAGCTCAGAGCCCTGGGGTACAGCTTGAGCCAGTCCCAGTGGTCCCAGGATCTAGCTGCAGAATTTGAGCCCTGTCTCCAAAAACCTTTCAGTCCCTGGAGAGCTGGAGTCATTTTTGCACAGCAGCTGCTTCTCCACCTTCACCTCCCACCCCTCACTTGGATGTCAGCACTTACAGCCGGTCGTAGCACAGGACTGAATCCAAGGTCTTCTCTCCCTCTTTCAGTTCTTTCCCTCCAACCACAAAAATAGAGTTTTCTGCTTCTCCCAGGCCAAAGAGGCAGCGAGGGGAGGGCAGGGGGGGCATCCCCAGCCAGTCTGCATCCAGATGGTCATACTGAAAGGAAACACATGGTCATTAGTCTGTGCTCACCTGGCCCATTTGCATAGCAAAAATCAGGGTCCAGAGGCTGAGGGCAAAGTCCATCCCCATATGCTGCTCAGTGACCCCAGAAGGCACTTTGCTGGTTTCTTGCCTGTGCTTTGCCATCTGGTGCAAGGTGGGAGATCTCACTGCAACTCCATCTGTTTTGTGATAAGGTATAAGAGCAGAGAGGCACCAGCATGAACATGTTCTGCTTGATGCACCAAAACCTGGACTTGGAGCAAGCTTGGTAGTCTTTGGGTGACAGCTGGACCTATAATGGGTTGTTCCTGGGACTGGAGGAGCTGAAGAAGTTCAATCTTAGAAATTTTGCCTGAACATCTCCAGCTGTAGCATATGCCACAGTATTTCATCCTGATAGATGCCATCTCTGCCAGGTAACAGTGCAGCACCATGGCTTGGTATGGACTGTGAACTAGGGCAAAAAAATTTAATGTAGCTTGGTAGCAGAGGAAGAAGTTGCTGTGGCCCCTCCAGTTCTGGGCTCCCCAGTTCAAGACAGACAGGGAACTACTGGAAAGAGTCCAACAGAGGCTGGGAAGATGCTGAGAGGCTGGAGCATCTCTGTGCCCAGGCCAGGCTGAGAGCCCTGGGGCTGTTCAGCTGAAGAAGAGCAGCCTGAGAGGGGAGCTGAGCAATGCTGAGCA
>JAOEGS010004175.1:0-22409 GCA_025447755.1 Corythornis vintsioides
TTATGGAGCTTCTGTGTAATCAGACTGGTTTTTTTTTTTTAAACTATTTTTACCAGCATCAGAAATTAATCGTTGTCTTTGTGTATTAAAAAAATAATTTAAAATTACCAAGTTATTCAAATGCAAGATAACACTGACAATGCAAAGAGCTCAATCAATAAACTCACATCTGATTTTACTTTTGTTCCCTATGAACTGATGTCAGCACAATCACTGCCTTGGGGATGCAACAACACAACAACACTGGCATTCCCCCTAATGCCTGGACACAGCAAACACACACCCGCTTTGTTTCGAAGGAGAGCCCTTTGGATCCACAACAGTGTTCTTGCACTTCTCACACATGTTTTTTAAATTTCCATCAGGAAATATTATAAAACTAAACCAATTAAGCTCCAGAGAGAAGCCTGGTTTAGTATTGCCTTCTCAAGGTGGCTTTCAGTTGAAACATTTATTCCTACTTTTATTCCTTAACCAGTGGGAGCCAGAAAGCAGCAGGACATCAGAGGTCCAGCCTTGGCCAAGGGACAAGAAGGACCCTGCCATGCTTAGTCTAGCAAAACAAAGACAGATGGGACAGATTGCCATCTACAAACACAACAAAAGGGAGATACACCCAGTTTTGTTTTCACAAAGCTGTTTGAGCTATAGGACAGTGTTGGCATAAGAATAATAAAGTGACCTTGAATAAACTCATGTTAAAAATTTGGAGTTTTGTGACTGACAGAAGATCTGGAACAGTTTTTTTGCAGATGAATAAAGCAGTTTTAAGAAAGAGATTCACTGATTTAAAACTAGCATTAAACAAATAAGATTATTTGCTGGTAAGTACTTTAAGGACATCAATCATCACTGTGCTATTTCCACCTTCCTGAAGCATCTTGATACAGAGGGAGCTGAATCACAAAGTTCCCTGTAGGGTGTCTGTTGGGACAAAGTTGATAGTCCAGAGTCACCAGAGCTGAGCAACATCAGCAGCTATAAAACCCCCAACTCCTCTTGGTAATTATACTTCCCATGTGTTACTGTTTCAGCACAGGAACTGGCTATCTGATCAATGACTGATTTTGCTGGATATCTTATTTAAATGTTAGTCAATGTCAGTTATTCGAGTCCAAACCTACATGCATGAGACTGCTGAAGGCAACCAGAAGATATCAACATGTCAGTGCTGCAGCAGGAGGAGGATGCTGACGGCGGGACTCCACAGCACACGCCGGGTAAAGTGGAAGCTGGATGGGAGGGATAACACCCACCATATGTTTTCTCACTCTAGAGATAGTTCTCTATAGGAGCTTCTTGTTCTTTCTCTGACAGATTAAGCCAAACAGGGCTTTTTGTAACTAAAACCCTTTCCATTTAGTGCACATGCCCATGAGACATTTCTTAAAGGTCAGTGGTCTTTCAACATTATAATTCAATGTCAGATCCATATCAAACCAGAATACTGGCCACTATTTGGAAGAGGTGCTTCCAAATTAGGTGTATGCTAATACATGACTGATTTTTCCAAGATATTATAGTTGCACATATTGAAAACAAGCCACAAGGGGAAGCAAATGAAGTGTAACACAGAAGGGTTACTCAGGCATTCCACATTATGGGTCTCATCACTAAATTGATTTGTCATTTTTATAAAATATTATCTTTTAAATAAACATGTTTAAGATAAAGAACAGCAATCTGTTCCAATTTTTACTGTTTGGGGTAATAGGATGGGAAATGCTCTGCTTTTAAATCAAGTATTCTTCTCCCCAGGCCTCTTAGCATACTTTCAGGCTTGGATCACAAACACCATATAAATCATCTGCAAAAAGACACACTTAAAAATAACATGAAACATTAATGTATTTGTTTTTTTAAACACACATTATCATTTGGAGCTGAAGTACCTGACAGTAGCGATTTAAACAATGTAAAAGGAACAGATATTTTTGTTTTATGCGTGTCCACCAACTCATTAGTATAAGATGGATAGATTTTTAACGCATGGTGTAATGGGACCGTTTGTTAGCTTTTTGAAACCTGTTGAAAAGTTTATCAAAGCAGCTATGGAAAGATTGAGTTCTTGTAAATGGAAAGAACATTACTCAAAAGTTTAAGATAATGTATCGGTGCTTTAATAAGCCTTCCACCATAAATGTTGATTTGAGAAGATGATTATTTCTTTCACAGTTTAAAGCTTTCACGTTATTACATAAACGCTGATACAGTGCCAGGAGCAGAATGGAAGGTCATTTTTGCTTATTCATTTGAGAATATAAAACTTAGCTTCCACAGATCAAACCCAGGAAGCAAAACAATTGCCTAAGCTGTCCTAAAATTCAATTTAAAAGCAGGACACTACCTAAAACTGAAGTTTTCTTCCTCTCTTAAGCCTCACTTAAATCTGTCTATGTTACCTCATCATACACAGGGTAGAAGTTGCCACAATTGTTCTCTCAGAGCCACAGGCTTTACTGCAGCAAAGACTTTATTCAGGCAGCAAGGGCAGAGATACGCTGGGAAAACTGTATCTTTATTGAAAAACTTCAAGAATTGGTCTATTTCAATCTATTTCAAATTGGAAGCTTTTGGTGGGGAAAGACTTTTATGGGCAAGGAATAACAATTAACCTCATGGTCTCAGAAAGACCATTAAAGCATGGACTGAAATATTTTCCTTCTGGCCACATACAAGTCTTAACACACTAAATATATCTGAAAGTAAGTGTCCACAGACAGATTTCATTGGTAGAAGCCAATTCCTACACTTAGGATGGTTATACCAATATATAGACTGAAGGGACATACACCAGGGTGGGGTTGGGAAAGGACAGGACACAGAAGATAAGATCTAGGATCTTCTAATGTGCTTTCAACTTTTGCTGCTGGAGGGGGGAGGAGCTGCTGACTCAACCATCACCACAGTCACATGCAGTGGGGAACGGAGATGCCTCCCCTCTCTACATCAATGCACACAAGGCAAGCACCAGCAAGGACATCAGACTTGGTCACCTCATAGAACAGAGGTCAACAGATCTACAGCGGTTTACACCAGCACAGGATCCAGACTTTATCTGCAGAGAAGTGCTAATCATCACAACTTGCCCATGGTTAGTTTTACATTGTGCAAAATGGAGAGGAAAAAATGGAAAACAAAATAATCTGAAGAACAAAATGCAGCTGGAAGAACATTCACGATACCGATGCAAACGCATGGAAACATCTGGCCAAGATGGGAAGGAGACTGTTATTTTCTCCCTCCACATGCATGGGAACACACTGAAACCTGACAACAGCTCTGTCCTATGGAAATACCACAGCTCTCGTCATTCAGGCAGTCAGGCTTGAAATCCTGACATCAACATCAGAGGAGGGAAAAATGACTCCACTACTTCTGCTTTCCATCGAAACAAACCAGTTTGCCACAAAAGGCAAGCGCATGCATTTGTTTTCCTCGGTGTGTTTCCAATCAGGGCAGTGTGTGTAAGTAGTCAGGCTGCATCCAAGGAAGTTCAGCAGCACAGAGAGGGCAGATGACATCCTGAGGGCGAAGAGAGGCTGTGTAAATCATCTCCAAATGACAGTGTCATACACAGAGAGCTGCTTAATTTGGAATGTGCCAAATGATGCTTTTCCTCATCTGGCATCATCTATACATCAGCCAACAATTCCTTCGGGGATTGTAATTCTTGCCATAGACAAATGTACAACAGATGCTTTAAAAAAAGAAAAAAAAAAAAAAGAAAAAGAAAAAAAATCTGTAGAGGTAGCACAGCAGCCACTCCTGAAGTCAAAAGTAAACATGCCAACAGTCACAAGCCCCTCTCAGTCATCTGGCTACCAACCTCCAGTATCACCCAGCAGTGACTGGGCAAGAGGTCAAGGAAGGACGAGTAACCGACTGAGAATTCAGACCTTGTACAGCTCAAAGCTGCTGTTTCTGATTAGGGGTTTCCAGAAAGACACATTTTATATGTGTACAAATGCTAGTCAATTTTCTTGTCTGTTCTAGGCTTTTTACGTGTGTTTTTTACTTGGTTGTTGTTCCCCTTACATTGCTCTTGATACTAAGCAGCAGTACCAACAGGGTTACATTAAAAAAGCTACTTTATTCTACTGTATTGTCATTATATTTTAACACAACCCCTTTCTTATCAGTGAGCATAATCTATAATTTCATAATTCATAATTTCAACCCGAACAGACCCTGGTACATCATCATCATACACCAGCTCATGCATTTTGCCAGAGCTGTAGAAGTGACTCTGTGCTTTGCACTCTCTATACCTTGTAACAGGGAAAACAGCACTAAGAAGCCAGTCTATTTCCATATGTACATATATCCACATGCTCATTCCTTTGAGGACATGGGCACCTTCATTTAAGCCATCTCAGTACCCCATAACCATGCAGAAAACCTCCTCCAATACATACCCCCCCCTTCCCCCCCAAAAAAACCACAACCAAAAACAACAGGAGCAGTAATCTTGAGGGATGGTAGTTCCATATTTATCAATTTCCTGGTTTTCTTCAGAGGAAATGATGCAATTATTTTGCTAGCCAAGAAAAGGACTTTCCCATCTCTTACATATGCGGTTTAATTTATTGGCTAGAGACATGAGAAGTTTTCCAGAGCAAGGTGTGAGGTACAGGCACCAGCAAGGGAAAATCCAGCAGCCCCAAGCATCAGTTACCGGGATGGTCAGAGTCCAGGTTCAAGCCTGTACCTTATCTAGACACAGCTGTGCTGAGCACTGACATCAGGGAAGATCAAACTTGCAGCAATGGAGACAGAGGGAGAGTGATGGCAGAAGACATCAGGCTGTATGGGAAGAAGGGACATCATTACTGTCCCTACATCCTACACTCAGCACATTCAACTCTGAGACCTTCAGGTGCCAGACTGAACTTCTGATCTGAAAGGAGCCAGAAGAGCTATGATGATAGCTGATTGCCTCAGGGACCTCCTAAATGGCAAGCTGCATTACAAGAAAAGATTTTTTACAAACAGTTTTGAAAGCAGAAATCAATTTCAACAGATTTTCAGATCAAAAGAAGAATTATCTAATTGAGGATGTTCCATGTCAATGGACAGTTGTGAGAAGCTGTAAAAGCCTTATGAGTACAAGATAACAGACTAGCACAACATACTCAGGAGTTAGTCACCTGTTGAATTTAAGGGGGAATTTGTCTACAGCTGTTTCAAGACCTTCAGAAGTGCCCCACAGAATGTCTTGCTCCTCAACCACAGTGTACCACATGGTTTCAGGTCTTTCAAAAGGCCAAGACTTGCTGCTATGGTTGATAGCTTTCAACACCTCAAAGCTTCAACTAAGATGTGCTGCCCACTCAGAAGTCTGCTATCTTTGGCATCCCCCAAAACTGAACATACATCAGAGCTTGTCTATTTTTATTGCTGGCTTTCCAATCTAACATTAACAGCCAGTGTCCACAGACTGAATCCTGAAGCTCTTACTCAATCCCATGGAAAGTTTGCTGGAAGAAGGAATGAGCAAAGGTTTCAACATTTTTGTTTAATTATTGTTGTTATTATTATTATTAGGGAACACACAACAGCTGTACATCCAAAGCTGAATTTTACAAGCCAAAGAGCAATCACGCTTTTCTAAACCTTGGCCTATCTTAGCTTGCTGTGCAAAAGTTCCAGGGGGCATGAGTCAGCTTACAAACCCATAAAAATCTAATTATGGTTAATGATCATCCTTTTGTTTACACTGCATGTAAAATGCTAACTGCTTCTGATACACTGCAGGAGCAAGATTTGCCATCAATCTTGAAATGCTTTCTATCACACCAAATGACTGAAAATGGCCCATTTAGGATAGAACAGAACCTACCTCACACACAAAAGGGTTTTTTTTTTTTTTAATTGTCAAAGGTTTGATTTCCTCTCTCATGCAGCCACTGGAATACTGCATGCTCTGGAGCTGTTCTTAAATTTAGAAAAGTTAAAAAAACCCCACACAGTACAATTAAATTCCAGTTCAAAGAAAGCAACGTGCAGCAGATCCTCTTACAGACTGTACAGCAACCAACCAACTTCAGGCCACAAAGGGAACTGATTTTGTGATCTTGCACAGACCTGAGGAGCAGGACTGTGATAGTCTCTGGATAGACTCACACCAAGGGCAGAAGGCAAACATTTAGGTAATCAGGGTTAGAGCAGTCCCACTGCCCTTTGAAGGGAAAGGCCAGGGAAGTGACCCTACTTCTCTGGACCACTCACTACTGGTTATAAGAAAGACCATGGCTGGTGGAGCCCCTGGAGCAGGGCCCATCAACCCATTGCAACAGGAGAAGGAGAAAACAGTCGATTTTCCTCTCTCAAATGCGTTCACTGCTGCTTTTTTATGTGCTTCAGTGTCTCTCCCCAGAGAGCTACAAAACAACTAAAATCACATCAGGATCTGTTTGCCCCATAAAGAAAGTATTTGCAGACCCAAACTGAGCTGCAGGAAAACACAAACCAAGAAATAAGAAGTCTAGTGGCAAAGGGGTTTATATTTCTCCCCTTTCCAGGAAGGGGTAGGATCATTATTGCTTTTTAAATTATTTTTCTTTTAAAATTATATCCAAACCTGCTTGCACAGGTCTTGAAAGAACACAAAGCAAAAACCACCATCAAAAAAACCCTTCCTCCTGTGAGCATGGTCTAACTTGAATCTGAATGACTCTGAGAATCTGCCAACATGACAGTTCTTGGAAAGCTGCACAAGTGCAGTCCAAAGTCAGATTTCTAAAAGAAATTCCATCAGATTTACATACTGCTCATAAAACAAGTCCAGCAGCTGGCAAACACAGGAACCTTTCAAGTTTAGCCCAGATCCTCCCATTCCATTCTTTCCCCCCACTGACAGTTCATTTCAAGTTGCTTTCTCACACTTCCTAAGAGCAGGTACCAGTGGAAAGGCAGGTGTGGGAACTTTCCCATACAGCTGCCCAAAGCAGTGCAAAATGGGCTTGTGCACTTACAGGGTGCTGCTGATACTCACAAGCTGTATGTGCCATGGCATCCAGCTAATGAAGTCCCAGTATCAACAAGCATCTATGTGGGGGCAGAAAGGACAATTTATCTCTGTAAAAACATTAGACTAAAATAAGCACACTCAACAAGTGATCCTGTTGTCTGTACAGTCAAATACCAGTTGGGTTAAGTCAAGCCCCTAACAACGTGCCTGGTTTTACTGCTCCTAACACCCACAGTTTTCTCAGTAAGAACTGATTCTCTTTGCTTCACTGGTAGCCTGGGATTTCAAATAGTTGCTGCTGTTAAAATGATAATATAACAGAGGGTATCTTCTGTAGCAACAGCAGCTGGACTATCCACAGCCCAAAAAAGAGAGGGCAAAGCTAGTGAAAGATGCTGGTGAAAGATGCAGGGTGAAATACTGATTTCTGCCATAGATGCAAGCCAGGGGTTCATGATACTGGTACATCCAAAGGGAGACTCCCAGCAGGCCCCTTCCCAGCTGCTCTCAACAAGTACCCACCCTCTGCCCTTCCTTCTCTCCCAGTCTGCATTCCCAGCCACACACATCTATGCACAGACACCAGGGTACACAACGAGCTAAGAAATAAATGCAAAAGATTTAATTACAAATAGGGAATGAAATATTCCCAGAAGATGTGACAATGAAATAAACCTAATGCTATCTTTGCATGAAAGTGCAAAGACTTGCAAGGTACTACTAGGGGCTGCAAAAGCTCAAGTAAAAGTAAGATCCTGAAAAGCAGTACTACTCTTCCCAAAATATTTTTATAAGAAGGAAAAAAAACCCCAAGTAAACAACAAAGATGACCCTGTGAGTATTACACTTTTGGCATTGTACCATGAATTTCTAAGTCACAGATTTCTCTAAAGGGTTTCTTAATGCATCTTAGCAATTCATAGAGGAAGTGACCCTCTGGCACGAACACCCAGTTGTCTGGGCTTTGAAGTTGTGGAAGCTTCTTAAAAATGTCCTTTATGACACTTACTCTTATGTCCTACCTCTGAGCACCAGCTTTTGACCTTTCATCCTTCAAAAGACTTTCTGACTCCCAACCCTATCTTACAAGAGGCTATTTTCTGTGCATTCACAGCAATATTCTAATTCCTGAGACTTCAAAGGGGAAAGGGAAGCCCTAATCCATAAGCCTTTTACCACTATTTCAGTGTTTGCCATCGACATACAGTTGTCTTTAAACAAAATTAGGCTGTGTATGTCAGACACTAAATATCTCAATGCCTTGATGGGAATAAATCACTGTAGAACTATGTTTCCTTTGGGTTTTCAACAGTCAGTTTTGAAAAGTCTTTAGGTTCAAGAAGAAAATGTAAGGTTCCAATGACACCATGAAGACAAGCTGCCTGTACAAGACATTGTACTTAACCTAGTTATTAACCCTTGAGTCTTTACTCTAGGGCCAGCAAGGTGTAACAGTTTCAGTAGTTTAGATGGAAAAGCAAGTGAGGAATTTGGTCTTGTAACTATGCTAACACCCAGTTACTGTGTTGTTATCCAAGGTAACAACCCTAGTAAGAGTAGACTCGTAAGTGAACTGATGCTGCTTGCAAAGTACTGGGAGGCAGAGAGGAAAAATAAAGTTTTCATAAACTTAGTAGTATTTGAACATCTGCTAAACACCTAGCAGAAGAAAAATAAAAGCCTCCCTTCCAAGAAGTGACTAAAGTAGCAGATGATTCAATAAGTAGAATGGTAGGTTGTGTAATGTGAGATTTAACACTCTTCTTCTTTTGCCAAACTGTCACGATTACTTGAAGACTCATTTCCAGCAGAGGTTGTCTTGCCCTAGGTTAGGATTAAGAACAGATTGTGAATTATGTCTACTTTAGTGTATTCTGTTTTAGGCTTTATGGCATGGGTTGCTCAAAGGAGACAAAATTCACTTACAACAGTAGTAAGTTATTGTAATTGGTGAATGTAAATGTTAATTACCACTTGTAACAAAAGTTGGGATCTTCACACTCCATTTTGGAACTGGAAGCCTCACAATGGAGCATTTTTTATTTTTTTTTTCTATCCTCATATAGCAGTGGATTGGCAGAGAGAGAAGAGATATTACAATCTATACTGATGTACATGATCACACAGCAAGACAAAAACCCAGTTCTTTAAACACACAGCTCCATTCCCCAGCTGCAGGACCTTGCCATTGCTCCCAGCCCACTGTGCTGCCATGTGCTCCCCAAAATAACTTCCTAAAGAATAGGAGATTGGCTAATTGCTAGTAAAAGGAAACATAGGAAATTCCCCATTGGTCACGTCAATGAGAGGCATTATGCCTGAAAAACCTTTCAGAGTGCACACACGTGTAGGAATGACCTGTCTGGCTTCCCAGTCAGACTGCAAATGAACTTTTGTCCCCAGATCATGAGAGTTCAGAAGCAGCAAATTATTGGCAGAAACCCCTTATAACCAGGGAATTAAACACCTTATAATCAAGGGATCCAGTGCAGTTCTTTCTTTTCAGAAACCCCTATTACCTCCCGAGTTTAAAGAAGGAAAGCTTTCCAAGCCCAAGGAAAGAACACATTAGAGTGACGAATCCTGTAGAAGAACAATAATTCGGAATTTCTAACATCTCTACTCTTTTTAAAAAGAGTACTGAAAGGATAGGAAGAGTCAGCTAGAAAGTAATCCGAAGAGATAACTTTATTTGCTGTCAGCACAGTACTTCCACACAGTGATAACTTCTGCCATGCGGTCAGGAAGTTGCTCCCTTTCCCATAGTGACTAATACTTGAAAAATTAACTGGAACATCCCTCAAGTACTTTCCTTTCAGGGGCTGCTCTTTGGCATTTAGCACAGCGTCAAGAAGCTGATGAGCTGTGCTGCCCAGGCTCCTGTGCTGAAGGTCCAGTTTCACCCACTCAAGTCTCTAGATGCTTTTGAAACCTCAGGTCTCGTTTCCCACACTGCACTGCTCAACAGCCTGCACACAGCAGCCCCCGCACAAGAAATGACCCAGGGCTCAGACCTGTGCCTGTGCGTCTGCAGTGCCAAAGATTTGCACCATCGGGAACTAATTGCAAAGATTCACTTATTATTTTTAAACCAGTAACACCTTCCCTTTAACATGAGTTTTGTGTGTTTTGTCAAGTAGTATTATTTTTGTCTTCAGCTATTTAACACTAAATAATTTGGGTGAATGGGTTTAAACCTCATTACAAATCAAAACCCATTCCACATTTCTCCTCAAGAAAACTGGGAGACAATTAAAACTTTTCAAGTGGAGCTAGACACACCATGGTGGAGCGCACAGATATTTCTAACACAGGAAAGAAGAAAACAGCCCAGGGTTTTATGGTGGAAACTTAAATATGGAATTTATTACTGTGCTTGTTTAGTAGATGCAATACCCCAGTGTCATTTTCAAAGAAGGCAGATTTTAGTTGTTTGAAAGGGTATATTAAGAGCAGTATTAAAATTCACTTTTAAAAACAAGCTATTTCGTTCTTTTTAGAGTTCAAACCACAGCTGAAGGGAGCTGCTAAACTTTTCAGTGGCTCAAAGCAGAGTGAAAATCCCCCCACAGTACTCATGAGCTGCAGGGCTATGGATTTACTGCTTTGGAAAACTAATTCCTACAGCTGCTTCCCAACACTCCAGCTCCTCATTCTCACTACACTGAAAACACCTGGCTAAGAAAGGACAACCCTGAGAGACCTGCTTGTAGATGTCAGTCTGGATTTACTCTTCTGAGCCTGACAAGATGGAGCAGAGCATTCCACCTCAAAAAGAGAAATGTACTGCTAAAGCTCTGATTTCCCTCTGACCAAAACCAAACCAAAGCTTTTTTTCAGTCTGTAAGAGAGGAAAAAAAAAAAATTACTTTTCCTTTAGGGTAAACACGAGGAAATACTTTTTCACAGTGAGAGTGACAGAGTTCTGGAACTGGCTGCCCAGGGAGGTTGTGGAGTCTCCTTCTCTGGAGATATTCAAGACCTGCCTGGATGCCTTTCTGGATGACTTGATCTAGGTGATCCTACTCTGGCAGGAGAGTTGGACTAGATGATCTTCTAGGTCCCTTCCAACCCCTAACATTCCGTGATTCTGTGATTTCATGATATGGCTACAAATCCTTGTATCTGGCCAGGAATTGGTATTAAAGACTCACATGAAATGTCTTAACAGGCCAATACAAATAGCTAGGAACTCCCTTGGGGTGCATCCAACACTAGCCCCCTGGGGACACAGACAACACCAGCAGCTGCAGTAGGGAACACACAGCTTATCTCAAGCCCTTTCCTCCCTCCTCCTTTGAGGCAGCACTACACATCTAGGATATAGCCAAACAGCCAACATTTTACAACATCATCCCCAACTGCGGAGCAAACACCCCGATGAAAACAGCAAATTCAAGGAAATCAAAGAAAATTCCCAGGCTGGAGTCTTCATGCTGCCATGTCCCATCCCTCCCCCAGCACCGCCTTCTCTTGCCAGATAAATGACTCTGTTTGTATTAGGCAAGATTAACTTATTTAGATTTGGCTGCATATCCATCATAAATCAAAATGAAAGAAAAATATCTAAAGCATAATCTCTGTTTATCTAACTCTTTCTGCCCATGTCTCTAATTTCTTCTCAGCTCCACGCTAGAGCCCTCAGAGGGTTTCCCATCGGCTACGGCTAGTCCGTCTGCCAGCCGCAGCCTCATCTGACTGCACTGCCCACAGAGGGAATAATGCAACCCACCAGTGACTTTATTGAAGGGGCCTGAGTGAGCACACTTGTCATCAGCCTGCTTGGACATCTGAAGAGCCACTGCGGTTGCCTTTCATTGCATGTTAGCACATCAGCACTAATGTGAATCTGCACCGGCCTACCAGCCGATAACACACAATGGTTCTTGTATGTGCCCAGAGCATTTTATCAAACAACCCAACCTAATCCTCATGAAAACATTGGCTGATGAAGTATATTGGCGTCTACAAGATTTCTGTGGGCTGTTAAGCTGTTTTGTTCTGCATAGTTGTGCTTCCCATAGCACATGAGTGGTGCCAGTGCTGGCTCTCTGTGGCGGCGTGGGCAGACAGAGCAGTTATTATGTGCTTAGCAAGGGTTCGTGTCGAGCCTTGGAGCTTGGGGGGCATGTTGTGCGAGGGCCTCCAAATGTGAAAACAGGATGGAGGGGTGATCCCCTGTATTTTGAAAGCATGCCACAACAATCTCCAATTTATCTGGAAAACCCACTCAATATGGGCTTAGTGTTTTATCCAAATAATTCATGGTGAGCCTCTCATAACACTTTGGTGCCAACCCCAAATCTAAGACCAGTAATAAATCCCTTGCTAAAGCACATTGTAAAACATCCCTATAAATCCCACAAATACCTGCTGGGATTCATGCTCTCATGCCGAGTCCAACAGTGAGTCTCATAGAAACATGAGTTACTTGCACCTCCAAGACAATCTTTACATTCCCTGAAGTAGTTTCTGAACCTCAGATTCACTGAAAGTATATTACATTTTTGTAATATTTAGTATGGACCTGGTCATATTTCTATATAAGCAGTTTTAGGTGAAATCCAAAGCTCCTTCAGAGGAAAAAAAAAAGTTCAGACAACTTCTGCTGGTTTCCTCATAGAAATAACTTAAAGCACAACACTTTGACTCTGTAGTGTTATAACATTTTAGATTCAAATGTAGATAAAAATCTCTAAACAAGCTGTCCAGTACATCACAGACCTGTTCTGCACCTCAAGTAATAAAGCTGTCATCCAGAAATAGGTGGAACAGAAGAAATTTAGGATTTAAAATTTTTTTTTTAAATACAGAATTTACTTTAGGCATTTTCAGGAGAATTATACCACGTGAGCCCACAGCTGGGACATTTTCCACACACCTTTATCCCTCCTTGCCTTTGGGAGCGCAACGTGCTGTTGTAACTTGGCTATTCTTTCAGACTGAACCCAAGCCAACCTAGAGTTGTTATTGTTGGGCTTCTGAGCCTGGAGAAAATGCTAACAAATAACACCATTTCCCACTTGCTAGAGGCAGAACATCTAAATGTTCTACCTTGGCTTTGTCACTTACCTAGAACCAGCATAGATGAAGAGGAAGCAATTTTTCTCTAAGACACTGTGTCCAAAGGTCCTTCCCCGGCTTCTTAGGAGGTCACATATTGAGTCAGATCAGAGCCATGACCAACCACCAAGTATTTCAGTAATTATCCCGAGGTTGTGAAATAATTCCTACACTTTATAGATAGGAGACAGACTGACAATAGTTTGTCAAGCTTTGTTCACACTGTACTTGAGGCAAAAACCAAACTCAAGTGCTCTCAGCTCCTCTAGTCCATAACCCTTTACCACAGCACCCTTCCTTACTTTCTCAGGTAGCACAGCTCTGACAGCATTTGTGCTTAAGTTTTTACTAAGAGCAGAACTTGAGCAGCAAAAGATAAACCCATGGGTTACTCTTGTGCAAGAGCAGCAAAGATGTGGAGAGCCCATGAAAACAGAAATCAGAGGTGGACTGTTCACTGAAGGAGAAAAGACTTCTCCATCTCCTTTTCTATCACAAGCTGCACAAACCCCACTTGAAGAATAGAACATCCACCCTGTAGGCCTCTCCCCTAAGGTAATAGGTACATAACAGTCAATTAACTATGCTTTGAAATCTTTGTTTTTCAGTAAAAGGAGTCTGGTTTTCCACAATGTGTGTGCAAAATAAGAACCAGACCCATCCTGGGTGGTATGGAGACAGTAAGCTCATCAGGAACCACGCACTCTACCATATGAAACATCGTTTTATTCAATGCCAAAGAGGAAAAGAGGGTGGGAGGAAGGAGGATATGTAGTGCGTTTTCTCCCTCCTCTCTCTGCCCAGGCACGATCAATTTTTGTAAACTCACAGTAGAGCCTGTTTCCACCCAAAGGGCACTCACACAGCTTTTAAGACACATGTTCTATGTCTCAACAAAACATCATCAGAAACAACTTACAGCAAATGCAACAGCCCATTTTACTGAAATTTCTATTAGCAACATTAAAGTGTTAAAAGTGATCACAAGGGATATTCTAAGATGCTCCACAGCACATATTTTTTAAAAAAAGAGATGTATAAAAATATGTACAAACCCAATATTATGTTATATTCACACTGAAGAACTAAACCACCAGAGCCAAAAAATAGTGAGCAATTTTGTTCTCAGTGTACTTGAACTGGAGCGTTTTACGATGGTTTGACTGACGTCAAATTCAGTACCACATCATTAATTGGAATTTTGTGCCATTTCTACTCAGATGTTTTCCCCGTTTCAAATCTCTCCTTATAAATCTCAAATTAGATTTTATACAAGGGGATTTATCAACATTTAGAAGAAAATATGAACATAGCTGATGCTTGAAGCGATATACCATAAAAGTGCAGAAGGAGGTGTTTTTATCACCAACAGGATGCAAGTTAATGCCTTGGAGCCCTACGTGATGGTTATTGCTGGGTCACTCCTGGCAACTTCAACAGGAGGAAGAAATCAGAGAAGCAGTAACTCCACAAGGAAAACATGAATAGTAGGACCTACATATTAGACAAAGGGTTGCAGTGTAATGAGGCTACAAACAAGAAGGAAAGTTCTCATTTATGCTGTGTTCCCACAGCAAATGGGTGACTCTTCTTGAACTGTTCTGCAACCACAGTGTTGCCCTTGTACAAACAAGAAAAAACAAAAGCAAAAATAAATAAGGTGGCTAAAAGAAACCTGAAAAAGACCTTGTAGTGAATTGACCAAGCAGAAGTAGCATAGTTACAAAAAGAACAGCCATGATCTAGTTCATGTTGCTACCCAGCCCCTTGGAAAATGTTAAACTATAAGTTGTAAGCCAGGAGAACCATCCATCCTATCAGGAAGATAAATGAACTCACAGCATAAGCAGAAAAGCTGTTTAGCAGTTTATTTCTACTTTTAAAAGTAGAAATCACCCAAATGGCTTTGTGGGAGGGCACAATCCTTCACAGGAGAAGCCAGAAACAAGATAGGATTAAGGGGTATCAAGATTTATCTTATTTTGGCTTTACTATGACTTGCCAGTAGGTTTGCTAATGATGTGGCTGGACCAAGACCCACCTTTCTGAAACTTCTCAAGCTGAGATACTCCCAGGCAAGAAACACAGGCAGCAGAGGCAGGTTGTCCTGCTGCCTCCCTTGCACAGGTCAGCACCATGCAGGGGTGCTGGATGGAGCCTGTCTCAACATGGGGCTGTGAGAGGAGCCATGGGGAAGGCACAGAATTAAGGAATAGCAATAGGCACTACACATTTTACCTCCAGGTGATTGGTAGGGGGCCAGGACATATTGGCAACGACTGTATTTTTTTTACTGTTCACCAGGGATCTGAGTGCACAGTAATGAGTGCCTGGCCCCAAGCCTGCTGCCAGGGAGGAGCTGTCAATCAGTACAGCCAATCTTCCCAGTGGTGCTGCCAGCTGCAGCCAGGCACTGCATAAAGCCAATTTTATACCTGTGGACATGAACAGTGGGGCAAGGAACACCACCACCACAAAATCCAAGCCCCTGTGCTGAGCATCCTCAAGGCTGCAACTTCATGAGACAAAGGAAACCCTGCTCTTGAAGCCCCTTCCTTCAGACTCTTGTTTGCAAATCAGTCCACATGTGCTGGTTTTGAGTCAGGATGAGGGTTGGTGGCATAGAAGGGTGTCTAGGAATGGGCACCTCAAGATGGAGCACACACCAATTATCCTGACACACATCAAGCCATCACTGTCTCACCATAAACCAGTACAATATCCAAGATAGACCCATGACACCAGAAAGAATATAATGATTTATGCAAGCTAACACGACACAGTGATGACAGGTGTGACATTGACTAAGTATCAGAAATACCCAAAGCACACCATCATCAGGAATTTAATGGGGGATGATACCTGAACCACATCTGATCTGTGCTCATTTCTTTCACATACTGTCCCACCACTCACTCCAGCACGAAACAATGATGGGGCAGTAGAAATCCAATAAGATAATCAGCCATACCAGCAACAAGAATGAAGGTACTTCTACATGGTGACACGGGTGGCTTAGCCATAACACATCTCCATCGCATAAACACCTCAAAGAGCCAGGGGAGGAAAATCCTAATAAAACATCCAGACCTTGGTGTTATATTAGTGTAGGTGACTGCAAAAAGCACTATACAGACGTTAAGGGAGAAGAAACAACAATGCCTCAGCCTCACAATTCATCTTTGTGATCCTGTCTCCATAGCAAACCTCCCATAACTCAAACCCATCCTAACTACAAACAAATGAAAAACTAACTTGGACTCTCAAATGACTAATTTGAGTGTTGGATTTGTTCCTTTTTTCATTCCCTCCCACAAAAAAAAGAAATAAAACGCAGTAAGTCTGTAAGGTATAATGAAAACAGAATGTGAATGCCATAAACCAACTGCAGAGCAACCTAAACACCCATGTGTAGCTGCTCTGACTTACATAAGGTTGTGGGAGATTCACAGCACAGCTCGGCTCCAGCTTTGCCATGCAACAGCACCCACAGTCTGCACCAGAGCTGGGCACACTGCTGTACCCACAAAACCCCAAGCTGCCAGGAGATACAGAAAAACATAACACACTCATGCTTCTAGTTTTGGTTTTGTTGGGATTTCTTTTTTTGTCTCCTGCTACCCCTCACTCTGTTTCTGGACTTGGCTTTTTTGGATTGTCCTTCCCATCCCCAGTGGCAGCCTTTGGTGAACCAAGAGCCCCAGTCCAGTGTGGTGTGGGGAGAGGGCAGGCAGGTACACAGGCTTCCCTGGAAAACCTCCTTTACCCCATAAGACCTGTCAGAGACCAGACACCTCTGCTTGCTGTGTCACATTAAAGCAAAGATATTGATATGCTTTGGGTCTTCAGGACATTTCCTGGAAGCTGCAGCAAGCAATCCAGCAGCACCGCTGCTCAGCCTCCTGCTCCGGGAGCTGGAAAGGCTCAAGGAGACAGCAGCGTGTCTGCGCTTTCAGGCAACGTGGGAGCATTTCCAAAAGGAAAACCACAAGAAGAGTGCCTCTTAACACAGGATACCCCATGTGCTAACAGTGAGGTTTCAGCAATTAAAAAACAAGCTAGCGGCTCCTGAATTGTCCATGCAAGGATCAGCTCTGCACTCAGCTAATATTGCTAAGACAAGCTTATTTTTGATACAGCAGGTAAAAAACAATTCATCCCTTGGCTCTTGAGATTTCACTGTCCAGGCAATAGTTCACATACCACATGAAACATGAACACATTGTGCTTAAAGGAGATAAAATTTAGTAATTATAAATACAATATTCCAGCAGCATTGAGATTCAGCTGGATTTCTCTCTCTGCACTTCCAAACAATGTGGGAATTATTGGCTTATTAAGGTGAAGGACATCTGTGCTTTTTAGAAGGTTAATACAGTTCTAGCTATAACTACCAAGACCACAACCTTGAAGGAATTATGATCATTCTATAACTAAAAGAAGCCATTGATTCACCACATGGCCCAAGGCAGATTGCTGTGGGCTTCCCTAGGCCTCCATCTACTCAGATGAATCTAGGTAAAAGCAAGAGAAAACCAGATGTCACTTCTCAGCCGATTTCTCCTGGATAAATTCAGTACAAAAACCTCCATCATATCAACACATATGAGCACCAAACCAGCACTGATCACATACACCTCCATGAGCAGGACTGGACAAAAAGTCCACCCCAACAAACCCTCTCTTGCTACCTCTCAAAAGCATGCCTTGGCATTTATTTTTTTTTTTTTCACAGTAGCAGGTTTGAGGTTTTCAAATTTTTTTTTTTTTTTCAAGAAAATGAGCAGCTGGCCACATGCAGCCTTGGTTACTCCATGCAGCAAGACAGCTGTTGTAATTACCCAAGCATGCAACATGAGAAGCATTTCCTCAGGTGGCAGCACCTATGTTACCTGATCAGGGCCTGGCCCAAACTCAGAGGAGCCATTTTCACGTTATTTTCAGTAACTGTGTCAACTTCCAAGCCATTCACCACACAGAGCAGCAGATGCTACTTATGCTGGCATTGCTGCTACAAGAAGCACTGGTGGGACAACAGCTTGAAATAACTCTCTACTTCAGTAGGGTAACCAAGAGCAGATCTTGGCTCCTGCTTCTTCCAGCTCCTTTGTAGCTCTAGATCCTAAAATAGAGCTAGGGTTGTGTTTCAAAGTTCTGAGGTTTTCATCGTTGTTGTCTTTTAAACTCCAGTCCCAGAGTCAATTTGCAAAACCACAGACCAAAGACCAAATATAAGCCATTCTGCAGTCATGATCCTTTGTGGTAAGATTAAAAAAAAATTAAATAAATTGGAAGGACCTCTTGGTAAACTATGCACATAATATTTCAAAGCCATGTATAACTTCATTATGTAGTAAATCAAAATTACTTCAGCATTTAAACAGCACAATATTCTGTGGAAGAGTTTTTGTTGCCTTTTTTTTTTTTTTTAAGGTGTTTGTCATATTACAGAATTTACAGATGTCCCAAACATGAAACACAGGCTGCAATCACGCAAGCAGAGCTACAGACCCAGTATGTGCACAGAACATCACCAGCTGCACTGAGGCTCACAAGGACTGTGGGGTTTCCTTGCATGATGGATCATATGGAACTGGGGCCAGCACACCCCTACATGCACCTGCACTCTACCTTTCTCAGGTGTTTTGCATTAAATAAGCAGCAAAAAAAGCAGGAATATAATGTTTTTAAATATCTGTAAAGGTATTAATTACAAAATTTTTTTTTTATATTTACATGGGTGTAACTCACCTGCACACACACACAAATAAGTTACATCCATTTTATGTATACATGTGTATGTATGCAAGAGAAACTGCAGCGATATCCCATCCACTTTGCAATATACTATACAATGTAGATATACCTTGGGTGGGGAGTTGTAATAAATTAAAAGTCTTTTCAACTGACTTAATTGACAAAGAAGGAAACTCCATTCTTCACCCATGAATTCAAACCTATACACTATTACTGCTTCCTTCCCTTCCCTTGGAAGGAAGAAAAATGATGGAGAAAAAAAGTGATGGAGAACTTGAAGCTCAGGTGATGTCCCAACAGGAGTTCTTGGTGAGCCTCAAAATACCACTACAGGACTCCTTCCTATCTACAGCTTCCTGCTCCTCATTCCCCTTTAGCATTGTCAGAATTAGACCTTCAGCAACCAGAGGGATAAAAAGGAAGTGTCAAAACTCCAGGCATTGATCCCTGTCCACCTGGATCCCTCCCTGTCCTGCTACTGCTGCTGAGTAACCAAGGTTACTGGCCCAGGTCTCATCTTCTTGCTGAAGGGTCAGGACCAGTGAATTCCTTGTGTGGCTTTTGGCCATGAGTTGCATGGCCTAAGAATAAACAAACACCTTATGTATATCAACCAACTTTTCCTGTTGATTAATTCTTCCTCCAGACCATTCCTTCTTTAAATCAGAATCTTAAACTACAGACATGTAAGTCACAAAACAAACAAAAAAACAACAAAAACCCCCCACCAAAAAACAACTAAAAAAACCCCACATACAAAACAAAACAAAAAAATTCACTATTTAACATGCCCCAGCAATCTTCAAAAAAATACCATGTGCCCTATCACTTTCTTCCTTAAAGGTAGCTGTGTCAAGGACTTATACTGCATCCTTTTCCACCAGCCCACACAAGTACTATCTTGCTCAAGCAGGTGTCTGGGCACAGTTAGCAGAGCTTGACACACACAAGGAGATTAGCATGTTAAAATAGGCATAGTTAAGGATACAAAATGGCCTTTGTATCCCGCTTTACTGAGTTGTTTCAACCCTGACCTTGGTCTGCTAGAACTTCTTAAAAGCAGGACCTTCAAAACTAATTAAAAATTATTCCCTGGGTTGGCTGCCAGAGACAACACCATCAAGGTCCATTTATTGGCACTGCTTCTAGAAAGACCCTTGTAATTCCCCAAACTGTACATTCTCTATGGGGAAAAAACTAGTAAACTTGTGCCATTTTTTTTTTCATGAAAACGTCCTCCTAGGAAAGCTATTGTGCTTGGAGCTATGCCACTCAAATGCATCCAAAAGTACTTGATGTACAAATAAACAGATTCTCCATCTTATTGTTTCTGGATGTCAGTATATAAATTGTCAAGTACAAATTTATTTTTTCCACTAGCTTTTCTCTGCTCTATAACTACTATAATCCAAGAAATGGCACATGTTTTAAAGAACTCCATTTTAGCATGCTGCATTCATATACCATCAACTCTGATTAGAAAAATCTCCTACTGATACTTAGGATCTTATTTTTTTAGTTGACTCAGAACAAACCTCTCCTTGGCATCAAGTGGCATTTGTCATCTCTTAAAATAAAATCTTTATTGGAAAAAGCCAATGATTAATGACTACAAGACTTGCTATACCATCGAAAAAAAGAAACACGTGCACGTATTTTGTTGATGGCACCACTCCAATGCTCAGATTAATCGGTTCCTGTACAGCTTAAAAATGTCTCAATGGGGCACAGTTATGATCTTAAAACAACATACATGAAGAGAAAGACAAAATCTAAAGACAAAAAAGAAAAGCTCTCAAGAGGGACCCAAAACAAAGAGAATCACTTAACAGAAACACCTCTTTCAGCTGATGAAGACATTAGTGTTGGCAACAGCCCTGGATCCCCAAAACCCATCTGCAGGCAGAGGTGCTGCCTCTCTCCTGAGAGCATCCTC
Organism: Corythornis vintsioides; assembly: GCA_025447755.1. Classification (NCBI taxonomy): domain Eukaryota; kingdom Metazoa; phylum Chordata; class Aves; order Coraciiformes; family Alcedinidae; genus Corythornis; species Corythornis vintsioides. Next base: position 20,730 of record JAOEGS010004175.1, read on the forward strand.
AGAAGAGAGGTGGGCAGCAACTGTGGAGGTAGAGATGAGACTACATTGGCAGCATGTGCCAAGAAACCATCAGAAAGGGGCAGTAAATGGAAAACTTATACAAGGAGTCCTAGGCAGGAGTGACAAGGTGGCTTGGAGTAAAGAAGAAAGTTCAGAAGAGCTTGACCCTTGGGGCAGAAGACTCAACCAATGTCCCAGGAAGTCTGGGTTTACTCACTGCTGCCCTTCAGTAGCAATTTGCTCAAGTTTATGATGCTTTAGCCTTCAGAAAGTAATCTATTTCCATGCCTACGCCTATTAGAAGTGGTTTTCATTTGTTTCAATACTCATTTGCTCAGGACAAGGCATACCTTCCTATAATTTGAATTAGTGTCTCAAGCTCTGTGTTTCTTAACTGAATGCTGCTGCTAATAATGAAAAGGTGCAGTCAAAGGATGGAGTTAAATTTGCTCCTTAGAAGTCTAATTAGCTGCTTTCAGTAATCCCAGAAAAACTGGAGACTGTAGGTGTAACTGTGGAAGACCCAGATATCCCTGGATAGGACACAAGTTTCCTTCAAGCCATCATGTTTTACTATAAAAACAGTAAACGATTCATTTTTACAATAATAATAAATTACTCCACATCCTTCTCCAAAGATGTGGGTTTTGTGTTTTCATGAAAAGAAAACTGAAGAACTCAATAGTAGGTTTTGAGAGAGAAAAATAGATTAAAAGCAGTAAAAGCAGTGTGAATTGACAGCTGCTTATCATTCAAAGCCTACATGATATTCTGCTTTCCTGCCTATGAAACCAGATACTGCAGCTGGACTCAGCAGTGGGCGAAGTTAAAAAGTCTTAAATGTAGTTCAGTGCAAACCTGCTGGGATTTCTACTGGCCTGTATGGGACATGATGGGGGGGGGTATCTACTTCAGAAGCAAAACCTCCGTGTTAATAGCAGCTCATAAGACACTACAGTGCTAAGGCTGGTGAGGAATCTGCTGTTGCCTTTCATTGAAAGCTTTGGACTTAGCTGTAGCAGAGTTCCATCAGATAAAATACAATACTTTTTTTCAATCTTCAACCTGACACTTGCCTTCAAAAAAACCAACAAAACCAAACAAACCAAATCCAAACAACTATTAGAGGCATCTGCATACAAAAAAATTGAGATCACTTTTGATAATGAGGAGCACCACTTCCATTTCACAGAACAGTCAAAGGAATACATTTAGCAAAGTGCTTTATGTATTTAATAGAAATAATTTCATGCTTTGGAATAACTAATATCCTGGGTCTCAGAAACACCATCACTTGCAGCCTGAAGTATTCCTTTTATAAGCAAAGTATTTAATGCCAAGTCAATTTTGTATATTATAAAGTTGTTATGAACTGTAACTACTATGCAGCATAAGCAATACTTGAAGTTATAGGAAAAGAAAACAGGGTGGTAGTGTTTATTTTTTTTCCAGTTGAAACTAGGAAATAATTTCCTTTCCAGCATTTTTTCCTATGTGGTCCCCATAACCAGAGGCAAGGCTTAAAAGGCTGTGTGCATTAAGGGCAACTGTATGAGGATATGGTGTAGTGGTTAGAGAAATGCTAGGACAAAGGTTGGACTTGATCACAGAATCACAGATATTAGGGGTTGGAAGGGACCTAGAAGATCATCTAGTCCAACCCCCCTGCCTGAGCAGGAT